>VZUA01029557.1:1294-14279 GCA_013401035.1 Horornis vulcanius
AAGCTGGGTAAATAGTAGAAGCACTGGGATTGGATGCAGGGTAAACACTGAGAAATTAATAGAGCCAGCCAAGAATTATGTGTTGCCTAATTTAATGTCACCTCACAACTGGACTGACTTTTCTGGCATGACACTGTTAAAAAATTCAAATTGTAGTTCTTTACACTCTGCCCAGCCACAGAAGAAGCTCCACAGATAAATATTGGTTGGATTTTGTATTATGTTTATTCCCTTTTACCAAAGCTCAAACCTGGGACTGAATCAGGCACAAAGGATCTGATGTCAATGCAGATGCTGAAGGTTTTCTCCCCTGCTGTAAGATGCTGAAGTTAGTCTCACCAGCACAATGGATGAAAGGCTTTTGGTTCTCTGGCACACAAGATGTACTCTGGAAATAAGAGCAAATAACAACTAAGCAAAATAAGAATCACGGCAGAAAATCAGGATGACAACATTTCTGTTCTGCTATAATGTTTAGGAGCAAGCAGATGCAAAGCTAAGGAATTACAGAAAGGATTTATATTTTGCTGTCATAAATCTTTTTTAGTAATATGTAGGACTAAAAGGGCATCTTAGGTAATCATTTCTAGTGTTCTATCAATGAAGACAACAACTTAAAATAATCCCATAAATATATGAAGCTCTATCTTCAAAGTACAGAGGAATAGAAAGGGCAAAAAATTCTACTGAGAGACTAAAAAACAGTGGTTTGTGAAGCATTAATCTGGTTTTCAGTCTGAATTTGTTCACTGACTGCTTATATACATTTTTTTCTTTTGTTAATACAGTCTCTATGCTAAAATAATACCTTTTTTTTTTCACCAGGTTACTTCTCTGTATTCAGAGGGCAATCATAGCTCCTCTGTCTTTTCATCTTAGAGACAAACTGGTTTTTCATTCTTCTCCTGAAAGACAGTTCAGTTCTCCTGCTCGTCCCAGTAATGCACCTCTCCATATCTGTTTCCATCTGATTTCATCTTTCTGGAGCACAATTGACCAGATTCACTGATTTTTTTGTCCCATGTGAAGTTCATCAGATAGATTGGCCTGAGACTTCTTTTACAGCTCTACAAAAGGTAAAGGATAAGGAATAACCTCTTAACATTGCTAAGGGTGAAACATGGCATGTGGTGCTTGAGTTTTTCTTTCTGACCTTAGAAGATGGACGTGGCTCAAATAAGAAAGATGTTCTCAGGCAGGCAGGAGGCAGCTTTGGTCATGACTGTACTATAGAGGAAAATCAAATGGGATCTCAACTCCTAAGACTGCTCTACTAGGTGTAAAACATTTCAGCTGAGAAGACAAAAATCCCTAACTCTGGGACAGCTGGGATCCCAGTTCCTGAACCACTGAAGTTTATGCAAAGTGGAGACATTGAGAACCAGGAATCTGGGTAATCTGAGTAAAAGATTTGGCCTCAGGACAAGATTTGGAGGGAGGCAAGAAATCAATCAGTAAGCCTGCTTGTTCAGGAGAATGAGGGATGGCCAGGGTTATACAGAGGAAGCAAAGAGCTGGGGATGAAAGAATAATTATCAAGAGCAGAAGACAAATTACACAGACCACCAGCTGGCTACCATCCCTTCTCAGGCAGTTTGAGGGAGCAATAAAGTCCCCTCTGGGGCTTTTCTCCAGGCTAAACAACACCAGCTCCCTCAGCTGCTCCTCATCAGACCTGTGCTCCAGCCCCTTCACCACCTGCTGCCCTTCTCTGGACTTGCTCCACCACATGTGACCGTGGGCGGGAATGTATTGCCATTGCCCCCAGTCCTTTTGTATTATGGCCACTGTTAGGTGAGAATGACACTGCTTAAAAATAGGCCGTGTTTCTGAAAGAAATAATTTTAAAGAAAATGTTGAAAATGGTTTGTCAATGTGCATTGTCCTGTTCGGTTATTCACATGCTAACTGTATTGTTCCTGCTGTCACATTACCTTCAGCTTGAAGATCAGTCAGCAAAAGAAACTCTGCCTTCCCTGAGACAGTCAGACAGACAAACAGTGGAACAAAAAATGCCAGTGAAGTGAGTTGCGGTTTATGGCTATTTTAATTGTAGGAGATTTACGTGACGGGATGACCAAGTTTGAATAATCTGTATACCTTTATTTTCCTTCCCCCTTTGAAGGGGATATGACTATTTTGATTCCTTGTTGTCAATTCTGCTTGCCATTCCCACTCAAGTAAATCCCACGTGGTCAGTGAGATCACTCTCTGAGTGGTGAGTAAATATTAAAACAATTAATANTTGTTTTCACAGACTTACTATATTTGCACTCCAGCTTCCCTCATGTATGTGTTTATATATACTTACAATTATGCACAATTTTTTTGTTGCTTAAATATAATTTTTGCACTTTGGATACAAGTAAATGGAGAGCTACAAAAAAGCTTGCTTGTTTGAGGTGTCACTGCCCCCATGCCTTGTAATAATTATATCTACAGCCATGTAATATCCTGGCATTGTTATATGATCTCTTTATAAATTTGGAGTTAGAAAGTACCGTTACTGGTGATGCTGAAGAGTGGTTGTGGAACACAGCTCTCAAACCAACCTCTATGATTCAGAGAGCAGGGTTCCGACAGCTGAACTCTCAGAGCCCCCTTTGGAACATCACAAATATTTTTACAGAACTTGAGAGTGCTTGGGATTTTTTGTGCTGAGTTTTGGGTTTTTGTTGTTTGGTTGGGTTTTTTTTTAAGAAAATTTGCAATATTTTATACAGAACAAAGTGTTTGCCCTCATGTCTAGCAGAAGCCTACAACAAGTTGCACGGGAAGAGCCAAAACCATGAATTTACTCAATTATTTACACCACTGAGAAGCTTATATGAGGCCCATGTTTCCTACTAGTGTTAGCTTGGTAACATTTTAGATAATTCCAATCATTCCAAGCAAAAAATGTCATATAAATTAATGCCTAATCCTTTTGAATTCAAGAAGAAATTCAGTACACTCTCTAGAACATTCCTACCTCTCCTCTGCTTTATTAAAGCTCCACCAACTGCAAGCATTTCGATTATTTCCAGGATGAATAATCAAGTCAGCAGTGCCAATATCCCTGTTTTTCTGTGTGTAGGGTAGGATGCGTGGCTGAGCCCCTCTCCCAGGCAGACAGCCACACTACAGGCTCTCAGCCACATCAGGCTGCATAGGGCAAAGACCACAATGTTATTTTCAAGGGTAGATGTTGTTTCCACAGGTCAAACGCTGGGGAAACCATGGCCTGGTCTGAGTCTGTGGATACAGTACTTGCCAATAAAGGTAAGAAGTGATGGAAAAAAGTATGTGTTTTTAAAATATTTGTTGTCCCAGTTGCCATACTTTTCTGCCAGGTTTTCACATTGCTTTCCAGTTCAGCTCCCCACAAGCACTGAACTGACCAGAGCTGCTGCTGGAGGAGGGTGAGCTGCTGTCCTGAGAGGTTTGTCCAAGCTGCAAACACAATATACCTTCTGGCCAGTGCTCAAGGGCAGGCAGAAATGCTATGAAATAGTTTTTATTAAAGAAACTGCTAAATTCCCCTTGCAACAGTTTCATTTTTCATAATTTTTTGCACAAAAAAACCACAAACCTTTTCTTAGGTATTCCTGAGAAATACATGTGTTGTGCAGTAACTTCCAGTCAAACAAAAAATGACATATCTGAAGTCACTTCTCCTAGAAATGCCATTTCTACAAACCTGACATCACAAACCCCATGCAACTTGGAAATTTCCTTGCCCCTGCCCCATTTCCCTGCAGTAATGTTGTGGCCTGGACCCTGGGGTCCCTCCACACTGTTCCCGGATAGCATTAACTTGACCAACATGATTAAATTTGGGTACTGTCAATTTTCTTTACTCAGAGCCTGTGAATTGGATTAATTTTAAAACAGTTTCTTCCAAACAAAGCTTTATTTGTTCCATATTTTCCCCTTCAAAGTGAAAAAAATATAAAAAGAGGAACAAAGAAGTAACAAGGAGTCCATCTTTTATCCAAGTCTCAGCCTTTCCTTGCAAGGAGATGGAAGCCCCATTTGGGCAGGGAACCTCAATTGTGGAGGGAACACACTAGCACAGTGTGACCTACATTTTTGTTTGCTCCTCAACCCAGGGGTCAGCCTCAAATCTCTGATTTCCCAGCCACTACAAATCCTTTTGAAGACCAGAACCTCTGGGCTCCCCCTTTAACAAATGTACCAGTGCTAAAGAGACCCAACCACAGTAGGCAGATGTTGGGAGCAATCCTTGGTCGGCAACTCACCAAAAAACTCTCTTAGTAGTCCCCTTATCAGCACTATAATTTAATCTCCTATTTATTTCCTCTGCAGCAACTTCTCAAACCTGACTGCTGGCTGACATGTAAAAGAGTGTTAGATACACAGGTTACACTACACACATACTGTAAATATATATATATGTGTGTGTGTGTGTGTGTGTGTGTGTGTGTATATACACACACATGTGTGAGTATACACACACATAAATTGCACTGGCCTTTCAATTTTCCTCCACCCACTATCTGATGCATTTTCCCCAGAGGGCCTGGCAGCTTTTCAGACATTTTTGAAGTCTGAGTTCAGCGAGGAGAATGTGGAGTTCTGGCTGGCCTGTGAAGACTTCAAGAAAACCAAATCCTCCACCAAGATTGCATCGAAAGCCCAAAAGATTTATTCTGACTTTATACAAGCTGATGCTCCAAAGGAGGTAAAGAGTTTTTTCTATGTGTGTTTGGGTACTGGGAATAGGGATGAAGTGGAAAGTTCAGGTCCAGACCTCCTGGAATGACAGAAAATACAATTCAACCTGGATGTAATTCCCATTTTCATGTCCATTATTTAGCAGGTAAACACCTTGTGTTTAAAAAACTCTGTGAAGCAAAGGTGTTATGGTTCACACTTTAAATTCTTCACATAGGGAATAAGTTTCTCTCACCTGCTGAAATTTCTGCCTGAAGTTTTAAGGAAGTTTATGTTCAGTATAATTTGTTTTCTCTAACCTTTTTTCATACTGCAGTAAGCACCATTTCTTCCATATTTAAAGTACCAGAGTATTAGTAGGTTTATGATTGCATTTGTTCTTTTGTATAGGTGTTTTTGATAAGATGAGAATGCAAAAATTTCCATCATAGAATTCAATTTTATTGTTTCAAAAAGGCTTACTGTGAAAGAATGAATTGCTTATTAATCATTATTAACTTTCTGCACCTTAAACTTTTACACTGATGATTTTGCCTTTGCTAGCAAAAGTGCTTTAAATGTCCCCATGCCTTACATACGATTGAAATCCATTTTATTGCTGTTAAAAAACAAAAAAAATCCTTAAAAAATACATAGGGCCAAAATCTAAAATTATGCTGAGTACCTTCACTTTTAACTTACTCTTTGATAATCAGTACTTCATAGGATTTGGTTTGGCAGAAAGTTGAGAAGGAAAAGCAAGTTTTTCCCTTCTTTTTTTCAGTGACACCATCTTTTTAAGAGCCAAATAAAATGAAGAATTCAGTCTACTAGAACAGGAAGGGATGAGCTTCCTGTTTATTTGCATCGTTTGTGTTATTTGGGAGAAAGTTCAGATGCAGCCTGTGTCCTGGACACAAACAGACCTCAGCTTTCTGAGCAAACTGACACCGGTTTCATGCTCCTTTCTTCCTACAGATTAATATTGACTTCCACACCAAAAATGATATCTCCCAGAACATCTCTGAACCCACCCTCAGCTGCTTTGATGCTGCTCAGAGCTCAATCTACTGTCTCATGGCAAAGGACTCTTTTCCCAGGTTTCTGAGGTCAGAAGTGTACAAGGAACTGGTGAAGAAGCACCAGAACAGAAATCAGAAGAGATGGCTCTCGTTTGTGTGAGGAAAAACACTGAGGCTTTAGGAACTGATGATGTCTCTCACTGCAATTCAGTACAGATAATTACTCATTATTAAAGTGATTGCAGAAGCCACTTTTAAGAATCACCTGTGCCAGCTTGTGTTAAAGTACAAATTGCATATGATGCTTTCTAATAACAGTAGATAAATATTCAAGCAGCAGGATGTAATACATTAGACACTTGAGCTACCTTCCTAATAAAAAAGTTTGCCATCATTATTTTTCTCCAGTGTTTGCTTTATTTTTCAAAGAGATTTGAGGTTTTTAAGCAGAATGTTGTGGTTTTCTTGTTTGCTGTTGATTCCTCTCTAGAAGTATGGCCTCCAAAATAAATCCCTTTCAGGAGACTTGAATACATTTACTCATTCATTGTCATTTTATTTGTAGCTTGCAAAACATTTTAAATCTTCTTTTAAATGTTTTATACTGATTCAAAACACAAGACGTAGAAATATGGTTGATAACACACTAAGATAATATTTAATAAATAGGTGGCTGCTTTATAATAAATGTTCTTGGCATTCAGAGCAAATTAATTTTTCATAATATAGCTGTCTTCAATAAGAAGGTCTTCAAGTTTCTTTGTGTTAATTTAATTTTTTATTGAAAATTCTCATTTATTAATTGCATAGGCATTTGGGAAGAAAACGACAACTGTGTAAATCTTCCTTTGTACAATTTCAGTTACTTAATTTTCTTTGATTTTCTAAACATATTGGTGGTAATGTCTCCCCATGTAGTCATGAAGAAATAATTTCATCAATTGCTACCAATGAAATTCATTTACTAATTTCATTTCAATAAAATACAGATAAGCAGAAAAGTAGGCATAAGAAACAGTTTTAGGCTGTAAAGTAAACATGTAAATCAGGATTTAGTCATGGTGTTATCTTTCAAACCAGCAAGTTATGATTGGAACCTGCAATCTTCAGCTGTCTACAGATGCACACACTGATCAAATTCACTGTTCTTGGAGGATTTATTGCACATATTTAGATGAAGGGAGGACCTATGTCATGGTATTGAAAAAAGAATACTTTAAACCATACAAGAAAGAAATAATCTTTGCTATGGAAAAAAAATTCTAAATACAAGGGACAGCAATAAGATTTTTCAAGAAGAAAAAAAATAAATTTAATTTGATGCTTTTGAGGAGCAGGAATCTCCCGGAATACTGCCCTCTTTGGAGCTCTGCTCATACCTTCTACACACCACCACATCCTCTATGCAAAATATCTTTTATTTTATGTAGTTTGCTACATTAAGGGACCAATTCATTTAGACCATAAAGATAGATATAAGTAGCCTGAAAGCCTGAATATACTGCCTCAAGTTATGCACTGAGGGTGAAATCCTGCCACATCTTAAGCAGGCAGGGTGAAAAATATCTATTCTTTGATACCCAACTTCTAGTCTATTACCTAGTTTTAATTTTTTGCTGTCTTCATTTCTTTTCCTTGTCTTTTTTCTTTCTTTCTTTCTTTCTTTTTTTTTTTTTTTTCCCCTCCCCCAGTACCGGTGGTTAGCAGAGAAACGAACCCGAGGTTAAGCTACAAGGAGGATGTGGGCTCCTCTTGCCGCGTCACAGCTGCCGTTCATCTCGCAGTGACATTTCGGAGGAAAATCGCCTCTCCTGCCTGCGGCGCAGCCTCGGCGCCTCTCTGCTACCCGAAGGCACAGTGCAGGAATAAATGCCCAATATATGGCACTTACTGAAAAGTGTAGCAAGTCATCCTCCCTTCCTACAAACCCGATCCTGGTTTTCAGAACAGAAAATTTCCACTGAAAGGAAGAGGTGGGATCACACCACTTTTTGTAGTAGGGCAAGGTGAGGAAAGTAGAAACCTAAAATTTCTGTGCTATCAATCTTTTGAAACCTAAGGATAAAAAAGTGCCCTGGAAACAAAAGGGTGGTAATGAAATCTCACAATTCTCTCTGTGCCCCGATGAACTTTCCCGCTTCTGGCACTACCCCATCACAAGAGACAGAAAGGTGCCAGTATGATGGCTGCCAGTGAGCTCCAGCTCCTGGCCATTTGAAAACACAGCTTAAGGAGAAGTTACAATCATATATAAAAAAGTCAAACATAGTAAAAATAACATGTGCCGTTTTTCTGATAACTGCATAAAAACAATATCAGGAAGCATCATGTCCGCACGATGTCTGGTTGATCCTCTGTTAACAACAGCACCATTATTGTCAAAAGAGGCGATAATTCTTGACATTTTTGCATATGACATTAATTTTAATAATTACACAGTGAAGAACCATAAATTATTTAAACATATTTTCAATTAATTTAGACTATTTTTAAGATAAATGTACAGGAATGGCACTTCTAGGGGTATCTCTGACTCAAGGATGAATTAACAATACTGATTCTTTCAAAACCTCTTAATGAAAACTTTGGTACTTCTAATTGACAAAGTTAATTAAACTTTTTGCTGTTGACCAAGCCTCACAACATTTTTATTAATCTGTTTCAGATTAATAAAACTTGGCAGAACTTAAATAAATGATCACTATAAATTTGTATATATCCAAAGGCAATTTGGTTGCTGTTCACAAGTAATTTTTCAAACCCTCAGAACACTATCTTCCTATATCATATCCAATTACACAAAAGCACCTACAGCATATTGAAATGGTTTGGATTTTAGCAATCAAATTTCTGAAATATTCTGCAATGCAACTTATTATTTAAGCATTATAAAAGATCTACTTCAGAAAGTGTCTGAAAACACCCAGGTGTGAAAGATGGGAGACAGTAGTCTTTATTTCTCTTTATTTCCTAGGTCTGCTGCTTCATACTCCTACATCACAAAAAAAAGATCACAGCTTAGCATCTAAGCTCTGTTAATTTGACTTAGGAAAGGCCAAGAACTGAAGTGTGATTTAGAGGATTTAGATTGATCTTTGCCAAAAAGACACAATCTTGTTCAGCACAAAAAGGCAGATGTACCAAAAAAACCTACCAAATAGAAATGAGATTAAAAAAAAATTAAAAAAAACCCCATAAAATCCCAATTTCCTCACACAGTACCAATCCTAAAGCTCCAATAGCATCTAGACTCAGAGATCCCACCACATCCATCATGCTTACGTCACGACAGGACTGTCCCAGGTTTACAATTAAAGCATATAATCTATGTTTTCTTTCTACTCATTTATTTTATATTTATAAAATACTCATAGAAAAATAATAGGCAGGTACATGATGACAATAAATGCAAATTAGTTCTCAACAAAAGACTGATATCAGGATTGCTCTGAAGCTCAGGAACACAAATTAAATGCAGGTATATTTTCAGCTGCAAACAGGATTATGTGACACTCTTCTGTATCTCTTATCAAAGGTTTGTTAAATTCAACACATTTCTGTAAATGTTGGTGATGATAATTCAGTATTTACTCTTTTGCCAGAAAATTCTCTGTCAACACTGTAATGCAGATGCATACTTGAACAGACACACATAATTACAGGTTTTGCATGAGAACCTCTTAGGCTTTTGTTTAGATCTTGATCCAAAAAAAAGGTCAGAAGGTAGAATTCCTGGAACAGTGTCTGCTGCTAAGTAAGACAACCATCACTCTAAGTAAGACAACCATCATTCTAAGAACCCACCTCCTGTGAGGAGGAATTTCAATGAGCTATTTTCAGTGCAAGGCTCTCCTGAGGCTTGGAGACTGATGGGACTGATGTCAGAGCCCAGGGCCCTGTCCCCACAACTGACCCACAGCCTGCTCATCCTCTTCCTCCCTGAGCTCCCCACTGGGGAAACAGGGCCCTTCTCACAGTGCCCTTACTTTCTGTATATAAAGATCTCTCTTGGTGAGATGTCTGTGGGTGATTCTTGACCCAGTCCAGCTCTTTTAGAGCTTTTGAAATGAACCTCAGTCATGGAAAGAAGTAGAAACAGCTTCAGCAACTGCTGCAATTAATCCAAGCACGAACGACACTGGTGTGGGAAAACCATTCCACTGAGCAGCAGTTACAAAACGTCCACTTTGACAACTTCCCTACACGTGCAGTCAAAGCTGGCTGGTGACTTCCTGATTTTTATCTTCTCTCTGCACCACACACCTTTAGGGATGCTCTAGCTTGTGACAAATCGTGTGAAAGATGATCCATGAGTCAGAGGAAGGGCTCTTGCTCACCTCTGTGGGGGTTAGATCAGACACAAGACAAGAAAATCCAGCCTGAACTAGACATTTAAAACTTCCAGGAATTCTGAAGACTACATGCCAAAATTAACCATTTTGAACTAAAAAAATCTCTCTGGATTTTGGGGGAGAGCAGTTGTTACATCTGGACTTTACTGCTATATCTTAGAAAGGGAAGCCTACCATTTATAATTTGACTCCTTCAGAGACAAGGCAGGGGAATTAAATTAATTAGATCACTGTAATATCTTTATTTCTGGATGATAATTACACTCTGCAATGTTGGTGTAATTTTATGGATCTGAAATTGAAGCATATTTTCTGCCTTTTGGTTTACTGAAAAACAAGGCAGGGAGAAAACCATGAAGAGAGGTGTTGTCACAGTTGTTGACCAATTAAAGGTCTCATGTAACTCAAAGAAGCAGCCTGTGCTTGTTAAGGAAAAATGGAATTGAGCAATGAAAAAGAGATCCTCATGAATATTAACTTCATTCAGTAAACAGTGCACTGCCTAGGAAAGGTAATTGTTGGATATGGTAATCTTGAATTAATTTGAAATACTTATTTAGTAACAGAAAATATTACGGCTAACTGACAAGTGGCACAAAAAATTATTGCTAAAAGCTCTGTTAAGTATTCTGAAGCTGTTCAGTTGGAGAAAAAAAACCTCCCAGCAAATTTTCTTTTCCATTTTTTTCCTAGCTTTTCAACGTCTATAATATTAAGCCCTGGAAATTAGACTCAATGTATTATTACATATTTCAAAAGACTCCCTGGATGATTAGATCTTTAGTAAGAAAAATGAGTCAATAATAAATNCTAGCTGCAATGCCATAATTTTTCTGTACTAAAAAAGACACTGCCTTTTAATTTTTCTTCCTGTATTGCATGGGTTAGGTGATTTGCATACAAAATGAGTAGAGCTGGATTTGTCTCTCAATCCATATCTGTTTCCATTTAGGTTTGCATGGAGGTTATTTTTACTTCTATGAATAGTTTCCCTACTATGCATAACAGTCTTGGAAAGACAAACAAAAGCAAGTACTCAGTGAAACTGTAGGGAAAACATTTTTTTCCTAATACAGTGGTTACAACTTACAGGCTCATAAACCAGGGAAGAAGAGGAGGAGGGGAATCCATAAATAAATTGTTTCCTGAATATTTTCAAATATGCTATTATTCTAAAAGTTATGTTTTCACAGAGAGAATAGAAGAAATAAAGAAGTTAAATGATTTGGTATTTTGGACAAAAAAATGTGTTGCAGAAACCCCTCCATGACTCCAATTGCATTGGAATACAGCAAGACAGGATACAGGAAGAATTCCCAGCCCAGTCTCCCACACTGATCAATCACCTCAAGGCTAAGCTGCAGTGGTTCACCTTTCAATTCTTAAACAAATTCCAGCAACAAAACAACTTTTATTAAAGTGCATTTTTTTATCCCTCCAAGATACAGAATAACTGCACTGCATTAACTACAGGCTACAGGGTCCTTGGTCTTTAGGGCACCACCACACATAAACAATGTTATTAATAGTTATTCTCATCTGCTTATAGAGATTTCTGCCGCTAACCTTGAGAAATACCATGGGCTCAAGGTGCACTTACTTCTAGATTGATTATATAAAATAGAAAGAACATGAAGAAGTATAAATATCACAAACTCATGAAAGCTCACTCTTCACATCACAGAACAGGGGAAGCTCCTTTGAAAGGCTGAACTAGTTTTCTATTTAAATCATTATATTCAAGAAAGAAGATGCATAGGCAAATGCAGGCTGAGTGGGCAGAAAACCTCAGAAATGCTCTTGACACTGTAAGGTGACATCACATAAACAAGGAAATGTCAGCCCATGGCATTTTGCCTGGTAGTAGAATACTGCTGCTTGTAACGCCAGCATTTTCCTAAGTTCTGTGCTCTGTTTTCCTGCTCTCTTACCCAGGCTCCTCACCATGAAGGGACTGATCTTGCTTCAAGCCTATTTTGAATTTGCACAGTGCTATCACTTTGTCTTGAAGTGCCATGAGCGCAATGGGAATAGCTTCAAATTGATTTGAATTTAATTTCCAGAAAAAATGGACTGGATTTTGATCTCTATGCAATCATTTTGCCTGTTGTAATGAGATAAAATGGCAGTAGTGAAAAGCTCTTGTACTTACTGAATTTCTTGCCAGAGCTGAGCTTTTTAGAGGAACAAAATAAGAAGTGCGGCTTGATAAATGGCATAAAAGGGTGTTTTGTGACGTGATATCTTTTCATGTCAAATGGCAAGTACAACATATTCCAAACTAGACAGACTCATTAATGCTGACACTTTTTACAGTCTCAAATGTTTTTCACTATTGACAGTGATTCACTATTGGAAATTATATCTTTTGAGACAGGAATTACCAGAACAAACTGTACTTGGATCATACCTCATACTTCCTGATATTTATTCCTTTTTCCATCTTTTCTCACCCTTTATGTGGATCTCTCTGCAGTGACAATGCTGTTTGCCACAAAAACACTGGTTTTCATAGCAAGATTGCATTTTGGCATAAATTATAAATACCAAATAATTTTATGTTTTAAAAATATGTTTGCTGGTTGCAGTTGCCCGTTAATGGTGATTCTCCAAGCTTGTTCTCCCATTTTTATTAGGGGTAACACTGTTTTTTTCTTGCCATGCATGGTGAGGTAATAAGTCTCTATACTGGATTGAAATTAGAATTAGAGGAATAGTAAAAGAGGGCACAAATGGAAGATTCTGATTCCAAAAAAAAAAAAGCTCATAAAAATCTCCCCAGGTTTCTGTGAAGTGAATTAATAAAAACACATGTCTACCACCATTATTACTTTATAATAAAAATGCATTTTACAGGTGTAAGGAATAAAATTCACCCAGAAAGTTTTTTTCCTCTAGTATCAGGTTTGTGTGTTGTTAACAAAGGCATTTACAAATGTTAATCACTCCCCAGTT
>VZUA01029562.1:27798-37952 GCA_013401035.1 Horornis vulcanius
TTTCTCTAGTAAAAGAGATCCTGCCTTCCCTCACTTTTCTTTCAGCCACCAGGAGAGCTTCATGTCATTTGAAAGTCCCACTTCAATGCCTGCTACCTACATTTCTATAAGTTTGTTGATTTTTGTTTTTTTTTTTTTACAACTTGCCTCTCCATAAATGCAATGAAATGTTTGGATAAAAGAGATTTCTTGCTGGACTGTAATCCCACTGGCAAAGAACACTGGGAGGGAGAAGGGAGATTGGCCTGTCCCAGATGTGACTGGCTGAGCATGTCAGGATTGTACTTTCTGCCTCTTAAAATCATTGCCTCTGCTTCCACTTGGCAAGGTTTCACTGCCTGTATCTAAGGTCATGCTCCTTGTTGACTGCTGCAGCTAATTTTTGTGGATTTTAGGAGATTTTTGCTTGGAAATAATATGGGTTTGAAAACATTTAATGCAGCTTACCAGTTCTGTATTGATAGCTAATTAATTGATAGAACTTAATTAGTCTTTGAAAATAGAACAAAGACTGACAGTGTTTGGGAGAAAGGAGTGGCCACTGGAATTGATTGATTGGTTCTTATTCCGGTAGTGGGTAATTCTTATTTGCAAACTCTGTTAAAGACAATCTCAGGTTGTTTTTGAAAAGCATCTTACTTCATTATAAAGTCAAATCAGACTTCCTGATAAGTGAATCAATGCTGAAATTATGGATTACTCTGCTCTTCTGAATTTCAGTTCCTAGAAATTTGCTTGGAAATTCAGCTTATTGCAGACTGTGAATTTTTTGGCTCAACTTGTTGTCAAGATGGCATTGAGACCTAGCTCTGAAAATCCCACAAAAGATTTGGTGTTCACTTGCTGGCCTTGGCTCGAGGCCACCACTGTTTGGAATGAGCAGAAGCTGGGCAGAGTACACAGTGCATGTGTATTGTGAATTTCCCTGTCCTGGGCTAAGTTATGACACTCTCTACATCTTCCTTGTCTTTTATGATACTAATTTAGGCACTGTACAGTGAGTAACTCTGAAACAATTCATAGTTGGATGTCCATGCAGTACAGAGAAATGACTTGGACTGAAAGCAGGCGTTGTATGAGCACAGCCTTGTGGTACTTCACATTTAATCTTTGTTAGGAGATGTAGCTGGACCATTTGTAAGTAAAAGTTTGACAAACTATTATTTTTGTTAGATCGTTTAACTGGATTGCCCACTTAATGTGATATTTAGAAAGACAGGACACAGATGTTGTTTCCAGATTATTTATTCTTGTGCCAGATCAATTGCATATTTATTTTTTAATATTTATGACCATATCAGTTTTCCCCTGGTTCTGATAACGGTTATGTTTATTTACTCTAATGGTCTTCCAAGTTCTGGACACAGAGATGTGCTGAAGTCTTTTCAGCTCCCTTTTTGACTCTACAGCAGGTTCCTGAGCTCCCTTTCCACAGAGCTCTGCAAACCAGGGCTCTGTCTCTTCTCCCAGCATATGCTGAATGCAATTAGGCACCAGTTCAGGAAAAGCTTTGTAAACATTCTGAATTCATGCCACATTTTCTGGTCTCAGGAGCTGCCAAATGCCTAAATGCTGTATTCAAGCCAGATGTCTAAATATATAAAATGAATGACTGAACAAAGTGCCTCCTTAGTAGAGCATATGCCTATAGGGTGGACAGATCTGAGGGGCCTGAGATCAGCTCCAGAACAGGATGTTCTGCCAGCCCACATCCCTGGCCACCAGGAGGGAGACCAGAATATGATCCCCTGGATGAGTGTACAAGGAAGGAGCACCCTTGCTCTCATTCTTTGCTCTCTTAGTATGAGGTACCAAGCCTCAGGAGTCTCTGCTGGCAGTATCATAAGGCAAACTCTGTCACTTCTCAGTGAGTACACCTGCCTCTGGGGCACCCAGGTACTTGTTCAGCAGGATCAAACAGTTTGGGGCCATCTGGGCTTTCACCTGAGCAGCATCCACTCAACCATTATGAATGAGCTGCCTTGATCTTGTTAGGAAGCTTACATAATACAAGATACAGAGAAAAGGAGATGCTATCTAAAATAACTCATGTAGTTCACTGACTCTCAAGTTTGCCAAAGTGGTTCTCTCTTTCACTGAGAGCAGAAAGAGGAAATGAGAAATGAAAGCAATAATTATGACTAATGTTGTGTACTCTAGCTCAGTTGTGGTAGTGGGCAAAACTGAAATCTATTTGAGCAGGTAGAGTAACCTACATAAAAAAAAACCAAAAAAAAACTACTGTAAGAGTAATTTCTGATGAAATTGTTCACACAACAATTTTTATTAGGCAGTCTCCATCTTCATCACTCCTCAAAACGAAGTCCTTTCATGGCCATTTCTCAGCCATGTTCAAAATGAAGTGTAAGATGCATTTATATTCCTCCTCTTCATAGAACCTGAAAATTCAGCCATCTGAAAAAGCTGCTTGGCTTTGTTTCTTTGTTATGACAGGCTGCCTAGTTTGAGATCTGGGTAGTGTATGGTCTGGTATGGACTGTGCAGAATCTCAGAGAAGTCTTGCAAGGCTTAAAACTTGAACCAGGTGTTACTGTTTTGAATGTCCTATAAATATTTTTATTAATAATCTTGAGAGTTGCTGAATTGATCCAGGCAGAGTGCAATGAGAGGCTACTGGTAGAAACTCTGTAGTAAGGTGTAATGGTTTTATGTTTGCATAATTTTAGTTGCTAAATTTAGTGCAGTGGTTTGAATGGGTTTTTTTCCTGTGAGATAGGATCAGGAGAGAAGCAAAACAGGCCTAAACTTAAAGGTTATAAAGATAGATGTATTAAAACAGACTAAAAGAAGAAAATGAGAATTAAAATGAAACTTTTAAAACACTCCTCCTCCCCTCAAGTGTTTACTTTCTTACAAACAATGTAAAGAGACAAAACTTAGAACTTTACCTTAGCACTACTTATAAAACAGTTTTTCATTAGTCTTTTTAGAGAGCAAAGTTTCTCCTGATTTGTTGTGGTAACTTTTTATTAGAAAGAACAGTCTACTTGTGACTTTCAACTTTTATAAAAGCAGCTGCTTGGGAATTTTTGTAGTTGTGGACTTTTTATATGATGTAGGTTTTCCTGCATGACTACATATGGGCTATGGATTTATGCATACTGGGGTGTTATTTTAAAGCTAAACAACTTTGAAGGAAAAGGATTTTTCATCTTAAGGAACAGAGATGTCTTTTTACTTCTTTGCTGGTATAGGGAGCTTCTTATTTATTTCTGTTTAAACATCTTATGGGATCACAAGATCACAGCTACTGATTTAATATTTACTTAGTTAATTACAGATACTTTTGCTTAAATTTACAAATCAGAATAATAATCTCCCCAATTGATATTTTTATGATTTAAAGGGATATTTTAGTATATTACAGTTTGTTACTACGGCTTACAGAAGACTTTTCAGCTCGGACACTATCAGGACTTTATATAAGTGTTCCTGAAGTCACTAAGCTCCTCAGTGGTTAAACAATATGTCAGTCTCTAAAAATTAGCCTCTAATATGTGCTTGTCTCTTCTACAAAAAATTAACAGGTTCTTACAGAGCAGTATTCTTCTTCAACTAAAAACCAAAGTGTGTTAACCCGTGATACAAGGTTAAGTAGCAATAATAATGGTAAGGCAAGGTAGTAACTATCCACTCCAACCTGTGTATAGTCGAAGGAGCCTTGAGTGGTTATTCTCCTTTGTAACAATTCCAGTGCGTTAGCATGTCCCTTTATTTCTCCCTGCTAGGTGTGGCAGTGTGGGGGAAGCGTTGAGGTGCTGCCTTGCTCCAGGATTGCCCACATCGAACGAGCGCACAAGCCGTACACGGAGGATCTGACGGCTCACGTCCGGAGAAACGCCCTCAGGGTGGCCGAGGTCTGGATGGATGAGTTCAAGAGCCATGTCTACATGGCCTGGAACATACCCCAGGAGGTGAGTCACACACCACTGCTTCCAAGCTTTGGCTTTTGGGTTTGTTTCCTACCAAAACCAGCCTATGGCTTTGGATGCTTTTGGTTTTGGTTCCTACCCTGAATTTTAATTTTTCTGGTAGGATTTTATTTGTATGTATGTATGTATGTATTTATGTCATGAGGTATATGCCTATACATACACAATTGCATATAAACATATATATGTAGTTGTGGCTTATTCTAAATTTTTTTGTCTTTAGGTTCCTTAAAAAAAAAAAATCTTGTCGAGTTTATTCTCTTCACTGATGACTCTTCATGGATATTTTAAACTAGTAGCTGCAGAAATATGTGGGAAAAACCCATCAAATTTACATTGCACATCTTAATCTGAATTTGAGTCTCCTATTTACCAACACAGAGAGCTGTAATTCCACCAGATTTGTTAGGAGAGGTCTGCCAGGGGGTGTTGACATCTATTGATGCAAGTGTGGGGTGTCTGATAAGTATTTCGCATCAGAATGAGGGTGGCTGGTGGGTGTCATGACACGTTGCAGAATCTTGCTGCAACTCCCCACTGGACTTCTTCTCCTGATTTCCATGGATGAGCACTGCTTGGTCCATTGTATTGAAGAGGCAATGTCAGATGGCCAACATCAGAATTCAGTTTGATTTTAGCTGTTCTTCGTTTCTGTAGTCAGTGGTGTTTAATCTGTGAACAGCTAAGAGCTAAAGGCCTCAGAGAAAGGGCACTGTACTTACTCAGGATCTGTGTGAATAGATTATTTCTACCTGGAAGCTGGGAAGCTTGGCTCTATTGAATTTGGAGTTTGACTCAGAGTACAGCTCTCATCATTACAGCAAAAGCAAACAGTCTTGACTTAAATTAAAGGGCAGATTAGTTTTTCTTTAATAAAATCTCTCTGATTTGACAACAATTCAGAGAAACTGGTTTTGCTACAACTTCTGTGTCAAGAAACAAAATGCTGTACTTCTCCTTTAGTTTAATGAGAAGAAAATGTTAGAAACAAGAAATCAGCTAAATGCAAAAATGCTGATGTTGGTTCAGCTGCTCTCAGTAGCTTCTTGCACCTCTCATGATAACAACTAGATAATTTTGGCAAAGCGGGGAAGTAGTTTTCCTATTTTTAGGTTGCAGTATTAGCCACATAATTTGCTATGACCATGAAAAATATCCTCAATAACCTGATATAGGAGGGGACTTTTCTGAAAGTCCCGTGTTCATGGAATCCAAGCTGCCCTCTATGCATCCCTGTTTTGAGTAGTTGCACAGCAGTCTATACAAAAATAAAGACATTTCTGCACTGGATAAGGTTGCTTATTTTATGTTAAAGCAATTCCAAATGAATTTTATTTGTGATTAGCCTGGTAGATTTAAATTTCAGTTTCTGTTTCATATTGTTAATAATTTTCTTGAAGATTGGCCAATCTTCATTGATTGATCCAAGTTTTAGTTTTTTGACTTGCAAACATAAGATTAACACAAAACTTAGAAATTCCTTTTTCTAACAAGGATGTACAGTACTATACACTGATTTGAATCATATTCATCTGGATGTGATGGTGGCGTTGCTTAATCTTGTGCAAATTTGAGATCTGAATGCAATTTGAGATCAAATTCATAAAGAATGCAAAGATAAATTGTAACTGGGCAACTATAGGAGTAATTCTCTCTCTGGAAGCTAATGAATACTGGTGAGGGACAGTGTAGGTAAAAGAAATGTATTTAGTTACAATAGTCAGGATTTTCCATGAAATCATATTGTTCCAAAATGTTAAACACAGGAACTGATTTTTTTCCGTGGAAGAATTCCCAGATCCCTGAGAATTCAGATGTTTCCAAAGGTTTTAGTCTTTGGGAGCTAATAAAAATAATAAAAAGGAGCTAGACTCATTATTCAGAGTGCTGTGGCTGCTCTCATGGGATCTCTGTGGGCTTCTCTCTGAAGTACTGAGGGCTTCAAATGGAGACCTCTACTGCCATGGTGACATCTGCATCATTGACACTTGGATAAATAGATTCAGAAAAGCACTTGAAATCCAGGGGGGAAGATTCTTCAAGTCCCAGAGTCAAGAACTGTGCTTTGCATGTGTTCTGCCTCTGCTTCTGGTTCTGTTTGTTGGGTTGGTTTATTTTTCCCCATAATATTCTCAGCTTTGAGGAACACCCTCTTATTGGTGGTGATAAAGCCAGTGTGCTACATGTGAGCTATCTCCCTTCTCCAGTTGCATGAAAGGATGTGATCTGAAGCTCTTTCTTATGAATAAACAGGCACTGGTGCCTTCAGGGCTGCATGAGAAAGGATTTGGGAGGCAGTGGACCAATTTAGCACTTGATCCCAGGCATGCCTGTGTGCTGGCACCCTCCTTTTCCTTCACACAAGTGGCAGATACACTGGCAAGTGCAGCCAGAGTGGTGCATGAGTGGGGTCTGTTCATGAATTCCATTGATTGTCTTTCAGCACCCTGCAGCCTCTTTATTTAGTCACTTGCTGCAAAATTCAGGAAAAAAAATGCCAATTAAGGAGTAGTTCCCCATAAAGTTTTACGAATTATGTAGGACTTGAGAAGGGGAGTCACCAATTTTAAAACTGTTATGTCTGATCTGTGTATGCCAGATCACAATTTCATACTTTTTAGCATACTTTGCCCATGTGGAAGTCAAGTTTACTTTAGTTAGAAAATGCTTCAATAATAAAATATACTTGTTCCATATTAGCATTAATTCAGTTATGCTTTGGGATGCAGTGGTTGCTTCGGCAGCTCAGAAATGTAGATACTTCTACAGATACCTTTTTGTTGTGTAATTAAGAAAATTCAGTGCTTTCAATGTTGTTTTGTTTTTAAATCTCTCACGGCTGACAAAATCTTTGGGGTCTTTCTGGCCCAGTAAAGGCAGTTGTTTAAGGAGATAGATGATAAGATTTCCCTATGAAAATGTATTTATCCTGTGTTTTGTTCTGAGGCAGGAGATGTGGAGCACACTGTGGAGCAAAATGTCTCATTTTACTTCATGTCAAGAGCAGCCACAGATTTACACTTAGATCCTGCTCTAAAAATTTCTGCTGTGTGATTTTGATGTGATAAATTATTGATTTTTATATACAGGCCCTTTATGAAAGTCATGCTTTGTGATCTGCTCTTATGAAAAGTAGAAACTAGGTTAGCCAGAAATGTAAAGGAGAATAAAAATTATGGGAGAGAATATTCAGCAATTGCTTTTAACAAAAATAACAAACTTCTCTTTTTACATTACAAAAGAACTTTAATAAGTGCTGTTTCAAAAAAGTGAGCAGAGCTTCTTCTCTTTGCAGTAACCCAGGCTTCAGAAATGGCCAGAAAGTTCCATGCTCTAATGATTAGGCCACAGTGGGACAGCAGCAATGCCCAGGTTTCTAGGACAACTTGCTACTTCCTGCCAATTCCTTTTGGATTTGCAAAGTGCCAGGAAATTAGAGACCAGCAATGATATTCATTGGAAAGTGGATCTAAACCCCACTGGAGTCAGCAGGAGCAGTCCCATTCACCAAAGCAGGCTGTGGAAGAGCCTGCCATGATGACCTGTATCTTATTTAACTAGGACACTTCTGGAGGGTGTGTAGGTAGCAGACTCACTTCACAACCAAAACCTGATTATTATCATAGGTTGAAAACACATCTGACTCTTGGAGATGGTGCTGTGCAGGGCCAGGAGTTGGGCTTGATGATCCTGACAGGCCCCTGCCAACTCAGTTCATTCTGTGACTCTGCAAGGAGGGAGGTTCTGGGAGTTTAGTTTACACAGAAGTGTATCACTGATGCCTCTCTGGCTTTTTCTGCCCTTTGTTTCCTGTGCAGGACTCTGGAATTGATATTGGTGATATTTCAGAGAGGAAGGCTCTAAGGAAAAAGCTCCAGTGCAAGACCTTTAGGTGGTATCTTGTCAGTGTGTATCCAGAGATGAGGATGTACTCGGATACCGTCGCCTATGGGGTGGTAAGGATCTTGTTTACATTTCCCATTGTGCAAACATGGGGGAGAAAGGTGTAATAGTGGAAGTAATTCCTAAAGACAATGCCTGACTCAAAGTTAAAGAATGTGACCAATTTGGAGTCACTAGTTAAATAATACGTTAGACTGGTTAGTTGGCAGAGGCAGCTGCTCTGCTGTCATTTTTGCTGAGGTATCCTGAACATTACCTTCCTCCCTGATTTTCTGTTGTTTGTTTGCTTCATGGCTTCACAGAAATATGCAAGGTATGATTTTACAGACACATTGGAGCTGACAGGTTTGTGGCAGCAGGGGAATTCACAAAATAGACTCAGTATTTCAGCTGCAACCTTCTTAAGATTGTAGCCGGATCCTAATTTAGAGTTATGGAGTCGTTTAGTATGGAATGACCTTTAATATCATCAAATCCAACTGTTAAAGGCTGATGCTTTCCTTTATTAAACCTAGCCATTTAAGGGAAATCCTGATCCAGCCTAGAACAGGTATCCCAGTCAAAGACTAACACACCAAGCTAACCAAATCTCACATAGCTAACCAACATAATAAAGCACCACTGAACAGGTTCAAGAATTACATTGCATCCAACAGAAAGTGCAGCTAAATCCATGCATTTTGGGCTTCTCATTGCTTGTGGGACAGTAGTGCCCTTGTCTGTGTTGCAATCATGCTTGAGTTGCACAGTGCTAATTAAGGCAGAAGCAATTCTTGCCCCTCAGAACTGGCAGGGCCCCAATCAGAGAGAGCAGGTGTGCATGGCATGGAAGATGAGCAGAGTAAATTAACACAGGCCCATAATAAGGTAGTAGACCTCGGATGTCCTTTTCACATTCTCTTCCACTGTCATTTTCACAAAAATTGGTTCCTGTGAATTAAATTTTTCTTTCTGCATGACAATCCTAATTAGAAAATGCAAGATCAGATCACAGAGATGAAAGGTTTGTCTTCAGACATTCCTCCTCAGAAAGAAAACTGAGCTGTGCAGACAGCCAGTATGGCTCTGGAAGAGCCCTGAGGGTGCCACAGAGAAGCTGCTGTGTTTTGGCAAATGAAGGGATTGTACATCCTGCAAAGTTCTGTGGCCCCTGTGATGATAAGTTAAAATAACCATGCTGGCTTTTCATACAGTCCTACAAGAAAAGCATTTCCAGCAAAGGTTTAGGTCATTGCTAAATGCATGAGATAATGGTTACCTTCCAGACTAGTTCAGAACAATGCCAAAATCTCACCTGTGTATGAGGAGCCTCTGCCACACACCATGGAATTGCCCTCAGTGATCTAATCAAGTGTGGAGTTTCCTGAGGAGAAGGAGGCATAGCAGCTAACTAGTGCATGGTTCTGCTTGCAGGTGGCCCTGGATAAAAAAGTCTTTTCAGGTAGAAGTGATAGCAATATAAATAAAGGAAGGGCAGTGGAAGAGCTAAAGTACTCGTCTCAGGATCAACTCCACATTGTGCAAGTCAAAATGAAAATCAGCAACAGTGACTTTATACTCTGCTGAGAGATTTTCATCAACCAAAAAGAGTGAGAAGAGTTTTTTACAGAAAAACTGAACACAGTGGTCAGCCTGGAGAAGAGAAGGCTTCAGGGAGACCTTAGAGCAACCTTCTAGTACCTAAAGAGGGCTAAAGAGAGCTGGAGAGGGGTTTTTCATGAGGATGTATAGTGATAGGACAAGACGGAATGGCTTTAAACTGAAAAAAGACAGGGTTAAGTTAGATATTTGGAAGTTCTTTACTCTAAGGGTGGTGAGGCACCGGAAGAGGTTGCCCAGAGAAATCGTGGGCTCTTTGTTCGCTTGGAGGTGTTCGAGACCAGGCTGGATGGGTCCTTGAGTACCCTGGTCTAGTGGAAAGCATCCTAGCCCATGGCAGGGTGTTGGAGTGAGATAATCTTCAATGTGTCTTCCAACCCAAGCCATTCTGTGATCCTGTGATTTAGAGGCTGCCTGGTAATGCACATGATTATCATCAGCTGAGAGAGATGTGAGGAGCAGGCCCTGTTTGTACCATCACAAAGGAAGCAGTGGACAACTGTGACAAGGGATAAAGAGGGAGTGCTTTGTGGAATACACAGCTCACTGTTTTATGAAATACTGTTGTGTGACACGAGATGAAGTGCCCCTATCCTTTTAGTAAAAGAATCACATGGATGTCTAATCTTCTCTTGTGGCTGCTTTGCTGTTTGTTTGCACATCTTACAGCAGGGAAAGGTGTGATATTTCAAAGCAAGT
>VZUA01029580.1:5970-53745 GCA_013401035.1 Horornis vulcanius
AGGGTGTAGCCAGGTGGCAATTGGTCTCCCAGTGACAGGACAAGAGGATACAGTCTTCAGCTGTGCCAGGGGAGGTTTAGGTTAGATACAAGGAAGAAATTCTTAACAGAAAGGGTGATTAGACACTGGAATGGGCTACCCAGAGAGATGGGGGAGTCACCATCCCTGGAGGTGTTTAAGGAATGGCTGGATGTGGCACTTAGTGCCAGTCTAATTGACAAGGTGGTGTTTGTTGGGCTTGACAATTTCAAAGGTTTTTTCCAATCTAATTGATTCCGTGACTCGCAGAGAACTGCTCTGTGTTGGGCAGACATTTAAAGAGAGAGCAGAGTGAAGGATATAGAACAAGAAGGGCCAATATCTCTCAAAGTAAAGGCTGAATCCTGGTGATTTGGCCTGAAATAGCTCTCCTTAGAAAATACAATAAAGATGGTTTTTAATGCATGCGTGAAGATCAGTGTTGTAAACCAACTTCATTCTCGCTGTCTAACACAAATCGATAAGCCAAATGGAAGCTTGTGATATAACAGTAGAAGCTGCTTCCATGACTTAAGAAAAGTGATGTTACTCAGGATTAAAGGCTGAAAGAGAAACTGAGAGGAGGAATAATAAAACTATATTTGTAGCAACAGCTTTAGCTGAAAAACAACTTAGTATTTCTCCTGTCCATTAAACAAATCCAAATTCGCTGTTATTCAGCTCTACAAATTTGAGATGGATGAAGTAACTTATGGATTTAATTTTTTAATTTAACAATAACAAATGGCAAATCTTGCTGTTTGAGCACAGGAATTTTTCACTCCTTGACTTCTAAAGCTACACTGTGGCTGTGATGCTGAATGAGATGTCTCACCTGTTTCCTCAGTGTTAGCTGCTGCTTCCTGGCAGAGCTGCAACACTGAACTTAATGGTGTAACTGGACAAGTACTGCAATTCTAAACATACCTGAAAGCTCACAAACATATGCTCTCTGCCTGACAGACTCTCCTATAGTCTGCTTTGATTCCTCTGAAGCAAATTGGATTACTTGCTGTATTCCAGTTATAAAAGTGAATGGTTCCAGTCATTCCTTGAAAGGCAATATGCCATTCCAACTCATGGAGCTGGCAAGAGAGAATGGATGGTCTTAACTAGGTTTTTTCCTATCTCTGAATTTTTGGTTTCTCACTGTTCTACTCCCTTATTTTCATCTATAAATTAGTTTGGATAAAAGCATAGCTGTTGCTGAAGTGTTTAAACTTCAAAGTCATGTGCCTTGTTGCCAGAGTATAGCTCTGACAAAGAAACATTAGTTCCTATTCTTTGTGTCATTTGGGAAAAAGGTAGGGAGAATGCTTGGGACTATTGGAAAAAGCTTAACAAGAATAAGGAAACTCAAGAATTTATTTAATACTGTTTATCTGTTGTAATATCCAGCTTTATTTCATGAGTAACTGTAGCAAAGCTTACTTTACAATCTAACACTCATTTACACTTCTGAAAGAACAAAAATTTTTTTTTTTTTTTCTGTAGGCCAGCCTTTTCCTGAACTGAACAGCTGGATGGAGAGTTCAAAATTGCAACTGCCAGAATAAATGATCAATAATGGTGCAGTTAACTTCAGCAATGAGGACTGTTCCCTATATTAGGAAATATTTTGAAATTGTAATTAATTTTTATCGGAGTGTGTATGTGTGCACATGCATGCAGACACTCCCAGAAATTGAGTGTGTGGTCTGACCTGTCTATAGTTCAAATACAAAATTTTCTATATTTCTAAATAAAATTGTGGTTAAAGAAACAAAAACAAACAAAAAACCCCAAATAAACCCACTCTACTTAAAATGTTTAGAAGAAAAACAAAACCTCTTTCAGACGTACATGAAATGATCCCTTAAGTTGTCCTATGCAATTCACCACATCCCCTGACAAAAATTTCCTTTAATCCTGCTGTTTTAATATCTTATTCTGTCTGATTCTCTCTCTGCCCTACAGTTTTGAGCTTTGGGGGAAAGTATCCATTCCTGAAAGCCCCTAGAGCAGGTAGTTGTTTTTATATTCTGGCTGTCCCTTATTCTCTATATGTTTGGGGGAAAAAACCCCCTCATTTCAGAGCTTTCTTTGTTAATGATTTCTTGACCAAGCAAAACTTTTTCTCCTTTTCAGGAAACACTTATGTTTGTGCTATGGTTTCTGTGAGAAAGGTGGGAAAGAAGCTACTTGTAGGAGTACCTGTTGCAAAGGGAAGGAGGACACCAGGCGGCCAAAGAAGCCCAGACTCCTGAGTCCCACTCCAGCTTCTTTTGTGGTGCTCATCTAGTCTCCTCACTTGTATACCCTGCTCTCAGGCAAAGGGGTTTTGTCTGAAATGTTTCATTTTAGTGAAGTGCTGGATTTTTTTAATAATATTTGTTTTGCTGAGGAATGTAAGTGCATCCTGATGACTTCCATACCAGATGGGAGAGGGATTACAGGAATGCATGTGGCATTAGACCAAGAAAGCTGAGAAATTATCTGTCTGAAAGAGAGGGAATTTGTAGACCAGAGAATGTTGGGTGAAGGGAAGAACAGGGGTTTTACTAATTTGTTGTTGTTCTTGTTGTTCTTTCTTCTGGAGAAAACCCCAGTGAATCTAAGTATGAAATCTTTCTCTGAAGTATTGTTTCCAGTGTTTCCTTCTTTTTTTTTTTCTGGAACAGCATTAAAATTTTTGAAGATAAAAATTCAGAGAAGACCCCATTTGAAAGAAAGATCAGACAATTTGGGTTTATTTTCTTTTACTTTTAGTACCTGTATTTGAAAACCAGTCTCAGATTCACTTGTCAGATTGTCATCCAGAAGGTATTAGTGATGGTTTCTTTTTCTAGCAGAGATGAAATTCAAGTTTCTTCTCACCTCAGAATGCATGTACCACTATGCATCTAATTCAGTTACTGGAACACTATTGCTTCTGTTTTCTGAGGTAGGAATCAACCATGGTTTTGGTATTTGTCACTAAGTCTTGAGGATATTCCAGTCAAGATTCAAGCCAAATTTTCAACAAGTTTGTAGTTTATATTTCATTTTTTCTTCTGGTTCAGCCAGTGTTTTAGGGCCATGTTATCTAAAGAGAAATTCAAACCATAGAATTATTTGGCCTGAAATGGCTGAAGAAATTGTGGGGTTTTTTTGCATCACAGAGATCTTCTGAGATCTTCCGAAACACATTGCCATCTCATGCCCGTCTCATACCCGTTTATTTCAGTGGAAACTGGATTTTAATTCCCCTGGTTTAGGAGGTGACTGGTGAGAATGGTTCACACTGAAGGTTCCTGCAGAGCTGGAACTGGTGTCTGATCTCTGGACGGGTGAGGGCAGGGCTGAGCTTGGAAAGGTCACAGCACAGGTGCTTCCCTCACCGTGCTCTGCCAAGTGCCGTGGTTGGAACAGGGCAGAGCGTCACCAGGAGCGCACACAGAGCCTCTGTCACCGTGTCAGCAGGGACCATCAGAGCCGTGTTAGGGACTGTGCTGGAGCCCCTGGAGCCAGCACTTAACAGGGCACAGCACTTTCTGCTAAGTGTTCAGGGCAGTAACACAGCTATTGCCTAATGTGTATTCCTTCTGGATTGTAACAGTTGTCCTTCTGGCTCTTCAAGGACGTGTGGGTCATAGCTGCTTTACATCCAAGCATATTCTTCCATCCTTTATCAAATAGGAACTGAAGACCTATAAGGGCTTCCTTGTTTTGATGTCTCTTTTAAAAAGAGTATCTGAAATAGGGAGCCAATACCAAATTTGGGATTCTTTTTTTTAACCTCATTGCATGTCTAAGCATTGATAGGACTCTGATTCATTCAGCTGCCAGGATGAAATTCTCCAGGCTGGCTTTTTACACAAAAGGATTTTGCTTTAAGCACTTAAAGTGTGAAAATGTTTCTGTTTATAGAAATAAGTCACCTTTGACCAGAAATGGAAAACTTCAGTATAGAAGATAACAAAACCACAACAATAAAATCTTTGTGACTGTCACTGCCATGACTTTGACAGCAAAAGTTGTGACTTCTAGGGTTTTTCCATAAGCTATTGGACAAAACTCTGTGATTGAATGAGGCCAGAGAAAAACTTGTGAGTTAGTAAAAAATCAGAATGTCTTTCCTGTGGAAAACACTGGTATCATTAAAAGTAGTTTTAAACTGAGTGTTGAAAGTAAAATATGTATTTTGAGTAAGTTTACAGTATTGATGGTGTAGCAAAATATTGATCTGAGGTCCGTGTTCCAGGACAGGTCCATTTCCATTCCAGTTCAGACAGCCTTTCCAGAGGGTGCATAGCAGTGCTAGGAGTGGTAACTCAGAGCCAAGATTCCTGTCCCCAAGGTGAGTATCTCCCCAGAGCACTATGAAGTTGAATTCCTCCCTCAGGTCATTCGACAGTTGCATTTCTTCCCCTGCCATTTTGTGTCTCCAGCAGAGATAACATTCCTTGGCTGTGGCTTGATGCCAAGGACCCTGTCTTCAAGGACATGTCTTCAACTGAGGAATGAGACTGGGTGTGGATCTCTACTAGGCTGTTCTTTCCACAGGAAGGACTCTGGGTAAAGGTGAGCATGGGATGAAAAGTTGTCTCTGAGTCCTGGTAACTCATTGCTGCTGGTGGAATAAGGGAATAGGAGGGAGGGATGTCAGCCTCCATGAGGGAAGGGGCTTGGAGAAGGGGATAGGAATTATGCTGAAGCCCCTGTTCATGCAGGGACCACCACCTCAGGTACCTTCAGCTTTTCACTCTCAAGAATGGAAGCAAGCAAATCTTCTCCAGGCTTGGCAGAGGTGAAGGAGAAAGAAAAGACAATCAGTTAATCATTGCCAGTGGTATATGCTCTGTTACTGGGGGAGGAGGAGTAGAGTCAAGCTTGTACAGATTTACATTTTTGCTAGTAAGCGACCAGTACACAAGATGTGTCCTAGATAAGCATTGCTGGGTCTTCTTTGTCTCTCACTAGCAAAGTGTAACAGAGAGATTTGCATTCTAGTCCTGTAGTTAAGTCTAACCCATACCTTGATGTTAACTGACTGCATTCATATCCTAAAGTTTAGATTATACTGTAGAAATTTAGTATTTGAGAAACTGTTGCTGGTCCATGATGACTAACCCTACCTGAGAAGCACTTGACTAAGGAACTTCTTGAGAGTTTTTCCAGGCCCTAAAGTTTCTATGGTTTCATTCACACTCAGCTGGCCTGACCCCTGCTAACACTTTGTTTCCCTTTGCAATTAAAATATTTCAGCTGCCATGTGAAATACTTGAGACTTTTTAGACTTGTCAGAAGCTCAGCAGGATGACATTGAGCGTTTGCACAGCAGCTTATAACAGTCCCAAGAATAATTGCTGGATCAACCTTGTAGCTATTTTTAAACCAGTGAAAAATATGGACTGCTGAATAAATCCCTTTTGCTCATTGGCATATGATTCTTTTACCACTTTTTATTTCACTGTTGGTTATTCAACAGCTCAAAACACATTTCCAAACATGCCTCTCTTCCATCCCAAAATGAACACCTGACTGCGGATTACCCATCAGACTTACAGTCTTCTGGTCCAACAGCACATCTGGAAAGGGATTTTGATATTTCTTTTATTTTTAAAGCTAGAATATACCAGTTCAGTAGCCATGTGTTTAGCTTTCATTGAATTTTCTTCTTTCTTCCAGTTTTTGTTTTTTTTTTTGTTTATAGTTTTTTAATAATCATGTTGCACTCACCTCATTTTTTATTCTTCAGTGATCATAGCATCAGTAGACATTACTGGACAGAAAGAGGACTGAGATCCCTGATATGACTGTGAGACAAAGGGAGTGTGAAACTCGCTCCCATCCCACTGAATCTGAAGCCCAGAGGAGCTTTTCAGTGCAATTCTGCTCTCTTTGCCATTATAGATAGTAGTCTGTAACTGAATTTAGCCTGCTTTGCTAATCTCAATGTCCAGAGACTTCCAGAAATGCCAGGCTGTTGTCAGACCCATGTGCCTTAGGTAGCAGCATATGTGAACAGTCTGTCGTGTGTGAAACACCTTTGACACTTTCTGTTGCCAGGAATACAGCTGCAGTGAAAGAAAGATGACCTTGGTGAAGGCTTAGATCAAAGCTGACTGTCTAAATCAATTAAAAGGTGGTTGGTTTAGATTATGTATAAGAAAGAAGTCTTTTGCAAGTAAAACACTGGAACAGGTTGTCCAGAGAGGTGATGAATCACCTGCAAACATTCAAGGTGCTCTGATCTAGTTGAAGATGTTGATGGGTTGGATTAATTACCTCTAGAAGTCCTTTCAAACCTAAACTGTTCTATGATTCTACATTTCTCAGTGTGCAGCATCTCTTGATTGACCACTGGGTCTGTTTTCGTGCCTGGATGTTTACAGTCAATCTCTGCTCTCGCTCTGTCTGGTGAATATAGCACTCAAGTGTTGCAAGGAGGGGGACTGTGGCATGTGAAGGCACCTCATGCTAGGCGGGTGCCCAGAGGAGCTGGGTCATGAGAAAGCCTGCCCTGGGCATGGCAGCTCTGCAAATGCTGTGATAAAGTCATCATCACCAGTGGTAACTGGAGAAATACTAGCAGACTTCTTCTACCAACTGATTCACCCAGGATTCAGCACTAGTTCCAGCTGTTGACAGTTATCCCCTCCCCGTGGCTCTGCTGAGATGTGGTGTTTGTCACAATAGATCTAACCTGTTAAATGGATACTGCTTTTTGCTCCAGCAGGGATGCCTTTAGTGACAGATAAAATTATTCCAGTCTATGGAGGACAATGTCCTTCAATTTATTAAATTTGCCAATTGCTTTGGGAGCCTGTGGGATGAAAGGTGTCATGGAAATGTAAAGTGCTATTATTCATCCTAAATCACTCTACTCTGTTTTCCTAAAAAAATCCCCCAACCAACCATGTATACCTCTTTCCTGCATATTTTTCTATGTTTGGTTGGTTCCTTTAAATCTGCACACAGAACTGCTACCACTTAGTGCCTGGATCCTGACTGTGTCTCAGGCATTTTATCTGACCTTTTCTTAGGCAGGTATTTCCCTCACCTGTTTCTCCAGTTACCTGAGCAATCTGTTTTCTGTGACTAATTTTAAGACACTGATTTTCAGTGCTTTTATTTAAACACACTGAGTTTAAGCATGCAAGTGCAGTTCATAAAGCTCAGTGAGTCCAAGCACTTTGGTTGTACTCACTTGATTGGTTTACTGTACTTTCCCATGTCCTAGGATTAATTACAAACAGCTGACATAGAAAGGCTTAATGAAGAACTAATCTTGTTGTGAGAGCAGGAGAGATGTGTGGGACAGGAATTCAGTAATCCTCTATCTGGAGGTTTAGTTATACCTAAACACTGTCATTTGTGGAGCCAACTTAAATTGTCAGTCAAGCACCTGTCAGTCTAAACAAGTCTGAAGCATGAAGAAGTTTGCTTTAGTTGGCATTTAACTTTTCCCTTGGCATCTGATTCTTAGCTTTAATAAGACTATCTCACAGAAGGTAGGGTTCAATTTGATCCAGCTATGTGAGGTACTGTACATAGTGGCTTGTCCTCAGAGAAGTCTCAGCTCCAGCTTGCAGACGTGGGAGTGAACAAGAGCAATGAAAGCAGTTCCTCAGAAAGGACATCTGAGGAGTTTTTCAGGTCTCAGGTTTCAGAGAGCAGCATTTCCAGTATATTACTTACTTCTGTAAGGAGAAAAAAAAAGGAACTCTCCTGTGCATGTTAAAAGGTTGATAATTTTTTCTGTTGTCTTACAGAAAATTTCAACCACACTGGAGATAAGAAATGTTATTAGCCAACAAATTAGAAATCAACAGGTTCTAAAACTATCACTAATTTATATGGTAGCTCCAATATTGTGTATAGATTTTTCCTCTGAAAGGCAAAATTTATGGAAAAAGTTGTAAGGTAACCCAAATATTTTCACTTACAATGCATAACACCATATTGTATTTTCACCAAATTGGGTTTGTTTTTTTTTTTCTGTTCTAGCTGACTGTTCATTATATTCTAACATATTCATCGTGTCTTTGGGCTATTAAATGCCAAAATAAACTTTGTTTTGAAATCTAGGCCCAGTCTAGGAATTACAGCAGTATTCTCCAGCATTTGCAGATTGTCCATATGGTATATGTTCACCATTCTGCTAAGTTTTACATCTGTAGCTCAATTTCTACTATCTTTAAAGTCATCAGTTAAAAGGGATAATCTGTGGGCAGAAATAGTTTTAAGATTCTCCTGAGGAGCTGTGACCACTATCCTGCCCTAGATGGAGAGGGAATACAAGTTCCTTGAACTTTAAATTGTAGTTTTCACTTCCTTTCTCTACTACTTTGAACCTTTTTCTTCTCCAGACAAAACTCATTCTCACAGATCCTTTCCATTCCCACCTTTTAAAAGGGGAACACTGAAACCAAATATGTGGAAAATATTAATACATTGAAAATAAAAATTATATAGGGATAGAAATCTAACTACTTTCTGATTGATGTTTTTCTGGCCAGAGTGCGAGAGAAGCTGTCAAAGACCATGCCTGCCATCAGATCCCTGCTCTTTTCATCATATTCTGGTGCCTCTGAAATGCTCAGCTTTACAACCATGCCACCAACAAGTTGCTGTGAAATTGCAAGAAATTCCTGTGACCCATTCACTGTTGCTCACTAAACTTTCTGTGGCTATTCAAGCACCTCTGTGACAGGAAATGCTTGAATGTTAAGGCATATTCTATAAATGAAGTTTTGATAACTCAGGTTGAGTTGCTGGGAAGTGGTTCTGGTTTATACCCCCTTTCTTGACAGCCCTGCAAGAAGCCCACCTCTGGCTTGGGCACGTTGCTGCTCACTTGTGCAGCAGGACAGAGCCACCCTAACCTGGCCAAGGGGGCTCATGGGCCGTGGGGATGGAGCACAGGGTGTGCAAAGGGAAAGCTGGACCAGGCTGGGCCAGCCAGTAGAGGCTGGGGGAAGAGGGGTGGCAGGGGGTGCCCAGCTGCTCTTTCCAGCCGCTCAAAGTGGGGTTCTGGGGAAGGCAGAGCCAGGCTCCTTCCAGCACAAGCGTAGGAGGCCAGGGTCACGAGTTGCCACAAGAGAAATTCCAGGCTGCCCTCATCCCGGGCTGCCCGCTGGGGGCTCCAGGGCAGCAGACACAGCCTCAGGTCCTGACTCTCAAAGCCTGCCCAGCCTCGGTGGTGGCACCCGCAGGGGCTCGGGGTTCGGCCAGGATGGGCTGGGCAGAGACAGCCGGCTGGGCTGCCCTGGAAACGAGCTCCGCTGGGTGTCCATCCTTTCTAGAAATAAGTACATGTATATATATATATATATGAATCTATGTATGTATTATTTTTTAAATTGTGAGGTATTTGGATGTGGATAGCTTTTGTTTATTTGTTTCAAGTCATCTTTTTGCGCTTGTACCAGCGGTGGTGTGGCCAGTGAGGGTGACTGACGGGTCGTGTGGCTGGCTGGGGCCGCGCTGAGCTTCGATCGCTGCCGGAGCTGGCAGCCTGGCAGCCCAGGAGGGGCTTGCCAGCGGCTTTTTAAAGCCTGGGATTTCCAGCGCTCCTCAGGATGAGTCGCAGCTCGGCAGCCCTGCACAGAGCAGATGTGCGGAGGGGAGGGAAATGCTTTCGACTGAACCCAAAAAGTACGTGCCAAGAGGAAGGCTTCAGGAAGCGGGAGCTGGGCAGGGAGGAGGGAAGGGAGCATTTCTGCTTTGTTTTCTAAGGAATAATTTAAATTAATTGTTTTTCCTCTAGAAGGAGAATCTCACTGAAGTTGTTTTAATGTGAATTTTGATATTTATTTTCTGTGTGCGTGTGTGTATCTGACCCTGCTCTCCGCAGAGGGAAATCTATTTCCTCTGTGCTGTTTTGTTTAGATTTTTCGGATTGATTAGGGGTTTTGGCTGATGGGAGAATGGGCTGTGCAAGGGGTTGATGTAGCAGGAAGTTGTTCAAGATGGTATTTGTTGTATCATCAAGAGCTGATTGATTAAACCTTATTGTGATCTGATCTATAATAGCAGGAATATTTTTATGAGAAAGGAAATATAAAGGAAGTCCTAAAGCAGATTTCAAAGCTGTTATCCTTTTGTGGAGCTGATTAATAGAATGTAAAGTGACCTAAATGAAGTGCTGTAGAAAGGCTTGTCAATAGTTTGTACGTTAAGCTAGGATTATTTGAATGCATTCATAATGAAAAGAGGATTTTCTTGTGCATTACAAATTAGTTATGATGATTTGAGGCAGAAGACTGAGATAGGTCAGCAGGCTAAATATAAAGAATTTGTGTACCTCTGTCCTCATACAGCCCCATTTCTGTATACCCGACCTTATACCATTACAATATTTTGTAGAGATTTTAGGACAGAAGATTTACTTGTGTGGACTTAGTTTTATTAGCCAGGCCAGCCCTGGCATTCAAAGAAGCCTACCAAGAATATTTATATCTAGTCTGAACAGTAGAAGAGACAATGTTATGGGAATGCTGTGGGAGAAACTCCAGCCTGGGAAGGAAACTGTGGATTTTGTTTCATTCCAACAGGTCCTGGAATAAGTGAGACAAAGAGTTGGGGCAAGCTTTTTATAGAGCCCTTTTAGGTAATAAATAAGCAGCAAGTGAAAAGGAATTTGAGCATGTAACTCATAGCTCCAAATCATTTACCAGTATTGTGTTCTGGCATTGCTAAAGGTCTTAAATTTCAGTCTGTCTTTTTAATCCCATCTTTACCACAGTGACTCTTTTTGCTGTTAAATTTTCTCTAAAGTTTCTGAGGAAATCCAAGTTTTGCTCCCTGTCATTATATACTCACCAAATTTTCAACCAATTTGTATTGCTTTTTGGCAATTTGTATTGCCAATCCTGTATTGCTTTTTCTTGCCACAAACTCAGCAGTGCAACATCACGTGTGTATGCAACTAAGTAAGTTGATCAAGGGATCTAAACTTCAAATTTGGTTGACTTTGTTCGGCTGCCTTCGGAGGTTGCAAATTATCCCTCCCTAGTATGTCCTGTGTTTCCAATGCCCTGAGGTGCCAGCCTTGAGAGAGAGGGAGGCTGCTGAAGATGATCTGATTAATCCAGCAGTCCCTGGCTATGCAATTGAGAACTAGAATTCAGTGCACCAACAGGACCTCTGCAGAGTAGAGATGTGTGTCTGAATATTGTTGCAGGTGGTCGAACGAGGCTGGTCACACTCCTAAACCCCCAGGGCATGACAAAGCAGTGATACTGCATGAGATGATTCATCCTTCAGTATCAATGTACCCAAGAGTTTTTCAAAGTTATACAAACTTAATAGAAGCATGGAGTTGCAAGACATTGCAACTGCAAATACAAGTCAAACTCTCTCAGTCCTGAAAAGCAGGAAATCTTAGTGTATAGGTGCAAGGGAATTTAAGTAGCTACTCATAATGCAGCTGAGAGGAATCACCAGGCTGACTTGCATAAATTGATCGCACGCTGCTAGACACTCTTTATAAATTCTGTGATGATGGCACGGAATTTATAGCCACCCTAGGAAAGGTTTAAATAAAATATATTGTTCAGGTTTCACATGCAGCTTTGGTAGGCACTGGGAGTTGAAAGCATGCTTAGCAGGTAAATAAGTCAGCAGTCAGAAATGCTTGGTACAGATGGTAGTCAGTAGCTGAACGTGTGATGTGGCACATGCAGAATGCAGGCATGGTTCAAGGATGCAGACTGGGGTTGCTGTGCAGCTGGATCACTCCTTGTGCCTGGGCCAGCCTATTGGAGTGAGGTCTGAGCTGGAAGTTACCAGCAGATCCTGCTGAGAACAGCTCAGGGAATGGCATCAGCAGATTTGTTTGACAGCGTTTGCAAAGTTCAAACATCCCCTAAGCAGAAAGCCCAGGAAATAGGAAGATGGACAGTTTTGATTTCATGCTGATCCCTCTGGACTGACTGCCATCAGCAGAGCTGTGCTGCCAGTGAGATGACTGACTAGGTGAAATCTTGCTGGCTACATGATGAAATGGGCAACATTTAAACATCTCCAGCTAATCTAGACCTACTAAAGCAATAGGAAAGAGCTCACTCTGTGCTTAGCAAAGCCAGCAATGCCTAAAAAGGGACTTGCTCTCAAGTGAGAAGGGAATTTGTTTGGGTTTGAATTAAAAAAAGGACAAAGTACTTTCATCAAACTTTCTGCAACAATAGTGTAGTGCTCAATAATTTGCTTGCCATTTGTTGAGAAAGAAAAATATACATAGTGTCTTATATACCTGATATATTTTGCTACGGTTTCTCTACTGAATCTCATGCAAGTACTTCAATGATGTAATTGACTTTACTCTGGTAGGGAAAAGGCCAGCATGGCTTAGAAACATGCAGTGTTGTTGTCACCATGCAATTGCTGTCATAAGAGGTCCCTCCCTCCATGGTGCTGTAGAGACCATCGCACCACAGCTGAGCGATAGCAAATGAAGGTGACTTCGGGAGCACCAGGGAGACTCTTAGTGGATCAGTGCTGGCACTTTGGAAAATTCCTGTGGCACTGCTGTAGGTAAGTGCTGGTCTGTTACTCCTCAAGCAGCTGGTGAGGGAAGGCAGTATGGCTCAAATTCTGGAGGGCAGCAAGGTCTGCAGTGTTTGCTATCCCTCCTCTACAACAGAGGAGGTCTAATGGTGTCCTAGGTAATGCTTAAAAAAACTTAAATAACCCATTTGTAACAGAATTATTTTGCGTTTAGAATCAATGGCTCAAATTGCTTTGCACTCTGTTATTAGCTCAGTGTTTGATACAGCAAAACTAATGGCAATAAACTTTTGCTGAAGTTCAATGCAATTTTGCAACTAATAGTAACTATTTGTGTTCAGGGCTTTTACTCATGGAGAAACTCAAATATCTCTCTTATCCCAGCAGCTGTTGTGAGCAAATTGCTCCTTCAGCCATTTTTTCCATTGAGAGATGTTCTTTAATGCTATGCTTTTCCAGAGTTGAGTGGACAAAGGAAGGTCCAGTGTGAACTCAAATCAAGCATGGACATCACTTGAGGCAGACACAGTGCTTTGTTAGACTTCTGTTGTTTTTTGAGATTCTCTGGTGCATATTACATTGATGGCTTTTTAATATGCTTTTTAACTTAAAGGGTTTTTATATGCCTTTAAACACAAAGTTCTTCTCTGTAAATGGCACTTTTCTTCTGAACTTGGAAAAGGGTGCAGCCTTGTGCTCAGATTTTCTGTTCCGGTAGCTCATCCTGATTCCAAGGTGATGCTGCAGAGGCAATGTAGGAGACACTTCAAATCTACCCCATATCCAGAGTTTATCATGAGGGTGAGAGGAAGATGACATTTCCTAACATAGATGTGCTAGAACTTTTTTTAGTTTTTTTAAAGTCTTGAAAAGTGGCCTGTAGATTTAAAACAAGGGACTACATTAAAATAACTGCATCATCCCTATTACACAGTGCAGTGGAGAGAGAAAGGATGAAGGTTCCTTCACTGCTATATCAAAATTGTCTTGGTGCTTCTCCAAACTAAAGGTGCTTGCTTTCATGTAAGATACTGTTTCTTCTCCCAGGATAATCACTGCCAAAGAAAACTTTCTGAGAGATACAGACATTACCTACACTACACACACCTATTTCCACCAAATGTATCAAATTATGCTTTGTTAGTTTAGTGCTTTAGAAGTCTATAGGTCTTTGATTGCAGTAATTTCTCTCTAATTATGCTCATATTGCAGTTTTTTATTAGTTTGCAAGTGTTGCTTCAATCTTTTAAATTATTTCAGTGCTGGAGTAAATCTCTAATTGTAAATGGAGCAGCTGGTTTCACTTGTTCATTTAGAGACATTGGTCTCCCTTCCTTCAGCAATGCTAAATGCACAAGAAATGTATAAGTTCTTCAATCTCCATGGGACTAGAAAAGCAATGATCTCCTTTCTGAATGAGAATTTGTTTTACTCTTGTTTTAGAGAGTTAAAATTAGTTTTGTTCCTGCCAAAAGGTTTCATTTGGCAAAAAAAGACTTGCCCTTTGCTGCAGAGATAGGTCTCCTAGAACATATTTCACCCAGTAACTTCTTTCTCTTCCCAGTCATCCTGATTATCTCCATTACCTGTGGTGGCTAGGTGCTTTATGTCTAGTGGGAATCTGTCGGACTAAAATGCACTAGGCCATTAATCAGTGGTCCAGTTAGTTTCTCTAAAATTAATCATAAAATACTTCAAAGGCAGATTTTCATGATGTTTAGGCACCTAACAGTGCAGATAAACACCAGGGAGTATTTTCAGCACCACAGAAAAGCAGTAGGTGTTTTGCCAGCAGTGCAATCAATAGGTGTGAAGTGCCTAAGACCTCTGGAAATCATTCTTTTAATGTGGGATTTAAAGCTACAGTAGGAAAGAGTTGCAAACTAAGTGGAGCACTTAACTGCAGCCTTCCCATGCAAGAAATATGATCTCTGTAGAGATTATCAGTTGAAAGTACCTAAACTCTCTGGGTCTAAAACAGCATTTAAGTTCACTTGACTCTTTATGTCCCTAGTTCCCTGTGAAAGTAACAGAAGGTAGGTAGGAAGATTTTCAATTTACTGAGACAGAATACATGTCCTCAAGTAATTTAAATCATATTTCATTTCACTTAGGGCTTTACCCCTTATTTATTAACTGTGTGTTTTGGAGGTTTTATTGCTGGCATTATGGAATATTTTATGTTGGAAGGGTGGTTGTGAAGCCTGCTCTAAGCAAGGCTCACTTCAACATTTTGACATTCTTTATCTTCATTCCCTGTGCACCTCTGGGAAGTGTCTGGCTCTGCCTTCTGCACACCCCACCTTCCATGCATGGAGGAACATTAAACAGAAGCAAGCAGATAATGGAATAATCCTCAGCTTAGAGTGATCAGAAAATTATTAGAGTGATCTAAACAGAAACTGAATGCTACTGTGTTTAATATCATAAATGTGCTTGAAGTTAGCAGATTGAGAGTGTTTATTTGCTCTATTCCCCATATTCTTTCTCTTAAAAGCCTATGTTCCAGACTTTGGTGTGACACACAGGAGATAGTGGGGCTCTGATCTGACTACTTTTAGCAGTTTTCATGTTCCCAAATATACATGATAGGATGATACAAATGGCATCAAGAAGTTGGGTTTCCCTCCACCCTCACCCATGTAACCCACAACCAAAATTTCTTCTTGAAATATGGAAATTACCCTAGTTGATGAAGAATGTCTCTGGTTTCAGGCCTTCAGCTAAGAATATTTCCTGCAGAAGAAAAAGTGGGTTTTTTACAAATAATGTAAAGTAGAGAGGGAAATCTTCAGGTTTTTATGCCTGGCTAGTAAAAATTGTAAAAAAGCTTCATTGTAATGTAGCTAAAGAAGTGCAATTCTACTGCTACTACTACTACTATTATTATTTCTATTTTCTTCGTAATTCACCACAGTTCTTCATAGGTGACAGAAGAAGTCTAGAGCAGAGAATCCAGCAGGAACCAGATGACCACACTGGTGAAAATTATTAGCTGTTTGTGTTTTTAAAAGTAGCATTAGAAACACCATACAGAATTAGTAAAAGTTACTAACATCTTGCCTTAGCTGATTTTTTGGGATGTGCTTTCATTTTGTAATCAGCCTTTGAAAAGCCAGTGTCAGCTGATGGAATTTTTTTTCCATGGTCCTTAAAAATAAGCACACTATTTCATGGGATCTATTTAAACTGCAGGGTACTGTTCTCAGAGCAGTTTCCATGCACAGATCTTGCAGTAGCAGTTGAGTGGGTCTCCTCAAGAAGCTGAACAGTGGAATGAAAAGACTGCTAACATCTAGACAAGGTGCATAAGTCCAGAGGCGGCTGGTGAAGGATATGTTTTCAGCTATCAGGAATAAGGAATTTTTTTTTAAATTAAAATATAAAAGTTCAGCTGTCCAGAAGCCAGAGTATATGTTAAAACCTCATAGCAGAGCTCAGAAACCACTGGCAGAGGTCAGAATTTCAGTGTGTTGCCAACAGCTGTGGACAGGCAGACATTTTTCTGCATACTTCTGTTAAATCCAGTAACGTGAGCCTCACCTGGGAGCTGAGCTTGTGCTGCTGGGGCTGATGGAGTGGGAGAGGGCAGAGCATGGGTGCTGTGGCATTGCCTTGTCAGCAGCCAGCAGTGGCAGCTGATGAAACAGCTTTTGACACATGGTGGGCAGGCTGGAGCAGGAGCATCCTGGTATGAGGTATCTGCGGCTGATGAAACGGGAACAGCCATTGTCTGGGAGCCTGGGATGAGTGAAACAGAGCAGGATGAGCTACAGGAGCTCAAAGGAGGCAGAACAGCTCAGGTGAAGAGCCCAAGTTGTCCCCAAGGTTACAGAGCCAAGTGAGTTCAAAACGCTTTCACCACTGAGTGGCAAACATAGAAAAATGAGATTTCTTTTTTAGTGAACTTTGTGTGATTATTAAAGAAATCCAATTAGCAGCAGGATGCTCAGAAGGAGAAAAATAGCATATTAAATGCTGCATAATAAAATTTAAAAATATATTTGCTGTAGCTTCTCCCTGATGACTGCTAAATTTCTTATATTGAAGGACTTAACCAGCATATCATGTTCTGACCACCCACGTTTTTAACTAACATGCTCCAAGGCTCTGAAATATATATATATATATATCCTGAGACTTCTGCCTACTGCTTTGTTGTTGCACTGTGCTAGCAGTCATCTGTTCCCTCATGGCCAAACAAATATGCACTGAACTGTGATAGTCCAGCTAATTTTGATGCAGTGTCAGCATTGATTAGATTTGTTCAGTGTGCTGCCTGCCTGAGCGTGTATAGCTTGGGTTGTGATTTGAGGTGCATTTGGACACAGCATCAGATAATTTTGACATCATTTATGGCCAAGGGGACAATATGGTGAGTGTCTCAGGGGTCACATTAAGGAACTGTCTGCAATGGCATGAAATCCTGTGAGAGATGATAGGGGAAAGATGGACTGAGCCCTCAAATCAACCGAGTGTTTGCAGCTTCTGGTAGTGGATAGAAATTTGCTTCTTTTTCAAAAATTTGTAAGTCATGGTAGACTTTGTTTCTTTTAGGTTTCAGGCTAGAACTGGATACATTTAAATAGATCATAAAATTTCTGTAGAGGAAAATGTTGTGAAGACCTTATTAATGTTACTTATCTGGATTATACAAGTACACTAATACTGGAAAAGAAATGTTCTTAGGAAACACGACTTTGGTACCTTGGTTTAAAATTTTCAGGCCTTGAAACCAAAGTCCATTGCCTCAAGGTTTGATTCTAGTGGCATGGATTCAGGAAAGGAAACCAAGTGCTCGTTGTTTGCCAGGTTTTCCCCACATAGCAAGGCTGGGCTGTGCAGGCACACGCCATAAAAAAACTTGTAGAGCATTGGGTAATCCCTCACATTTGCTAATCCCTGCCCAAGCCATGCAAAGAACACTCAAACTGGAATACAAGTTTGTTTTTCAGCTGGGCTGATATTTGGGGTTGGATTTTTTTTTTAATTTTGTGCTCTGGCAAACAAATGTCTTTTATCACTGATTTCAGCAGTGTAGCTGAAGATGTACACAGAAAGCAATGTCTCTGTGCTTTCCAGAAAAGGCCTTATTTTTTAAAGCTCTTTTAGTCAGTCTCCAGAGAGTTGAAAATATGCCCTTTGAGAGCTTTGTAACTAGCAGACATATATTATGACTTAAATAATTTGCAGTTTCACTGTTTGCTACTGATGGTTATGTTTTCAGAAGCATCATTTTAATATAATGTTAACTTAGAAAACATCTGAATTATTACTATCTATTGCTTGTACTGACTCATTAGGCTGGATATGTAAAAATCTGAGTTTGCCTACTAAGTATCTATCTGATTTATTCTTGTATTGAGGACTTGATGAGATTTTGATGGTTTTTTCTTCAGAGTTTTTTGCGGGGGGGTGGGGTGTTGAGGGTTTTTTCTGCCAACCCCAGCCATTCCTCATTAGGTTGCATCCAAGAATTTTAAGCACAGATATTGAGGGCCTGAAAGAAAGCATCTCATCAAAGCAGAGGCTGTGCTAAACATGAGATCTTAAGGATACAAGCAAGTCCTGAAATCCAGTGCTTTTTTCCAACCAGCCAGAAGCCCAGAGGCAAATTGCTGGAATGGAATAAACTAGATATGTACTTTATTGTAGGAAAAAATTGTCAAGGTTTTCCCAAAAATTTATGATGACAGTCTGGGTGAACACTTGCCTTGGTCTGGGGCAGATGCCTGACTTTGCTACTTGTCTTGTTACACACAGGCAGTTCATGTTCCTCTTTGTCACTTTTGGATGGACTGCATGGAAATCACATGCATTGAAGGCCATTTGCTAAACCAATTTTCATTTTGATTAAATACATGCTGTAAATGTGTGTTTGAGTGCTCCTGGCTTTGGCATGTGAACTGACTGGAATAAGGGTGGATGAGAACTGTCACCCAGAGGCTGATAAGGAAAGCAACTTCACATGTGGATGATCATGGTTTGACTTGACTTTCTGGGGGCTGAATTAATCTGACCTTAATGTGTGGTGTTGAAACACAGTACTGTCAGCCAGGACAAGCAAAGTTGTTGTCTTGATTTTGTTTGGGGCTTTTTTAAAAGCCCAAAGTTATTAACAATGTTTTCAAAAAAAAATCTTCATTTTAAATACATCATCTTTTGTAAAATATCTGAGGATCACTAGTTCTGCTATAGTCTCTACACAGCAATGACCTTCTGTTTGCTGCTTCAAGAGTTCCTATGTACAAGATTAAGCCCCAAATTTTGTTGTAACTTCAAAGCAGATGGTGCTTCATACTTAAATTACCTGGATTATATGGACTACCAGTGAAATTGCAAGAAACTTGGCAAGTACTATCTGCTAGCTGGCACACTCAGATTTCTTCCATCTCAGCTAACATACCTAAGAATTGTTTACTATTTTTCTTTAAAATTTTCAGGTATAGACAATGTTTTGAACAGCAGATCAAACTTCTGTGTTGTGGATCCATGGAGCAGTTAGGGAGGCTGCTATGTTGTTAATTTATTCCCTTGTTAGTGCACATTAATCCCCCATGTAAGCAAGCCCTTCCTTAAGCTCATTTCAGTGGAAATCATTTCCACAAGATGAGCTTGCACCCATGAGCAAAACCAGAGTGTAAATAAAGCTTTGGATAATCTTATATCCACCTAATGCAAATCATACAACCATTTCAGTCCATTATTTTCTACCCCTACCTATTGAAGGGGACCTGCCCTTGCCCTCCTTTTTTAACAACATTTTTTTTACTTCTGCATTAATTAATTAATTAATTAATTTTGTCTTCTTTATTAATCTTAGCATCTGAAAAGCAGAAACAGATGGCTCTAATTATTTAGCCATCATTTTATCACTAAAAATCAGATTACAAAAGCTTTCCTAGAATGACTTTCCTCATCTGTTTCATGTTTTCCATCTTTATTTTGGGAGAAATATGGGAGAAAGTTTATTTTTGTATCTGGTGCCTGCTTCCTTTGCCAGATAGTTGAGAGACAACTGTTAATTGTTTACCCTCCATTTGCCTGCAGATCTGTTAGCTACCCTGCCAGGAAAGCCCTCCAAGCAGCCACGTAGGTGACAGTGTTTTGATTTTGTAGTCACTTCATATATAAGGGTAAGGCCACATCATAATCTATGTGATTTGTCAGGTCCTCCAACAGCTCACAGAGTCAAAATGCAAATGATTGTAGCATTAATTCAGAAGGAGTCAAACAGAGCAAGCACAGGGTCGGCAAGTATGCCAGAAGCTGGCCCTGGTTATTGCAATTACTGCATCTTCATGGACTGCTTGTTTACATTTGGATTTTTGACCGAAACAATCAGGTCCTCCTGGATGGTGCCTTTGAAATGTTCACTCAGGAAATGGATGTGTCTTCAGCAGACTGCTCAGGACTCTGTCCCAGGACCAAAATATGGAGGGAAGCAAAGCGAGTCTGGGGGAAAAAACATACCAATGAATTCATTTCAAGTAAGCACTTGAAAACTTGGTTCACCCATTAAATATTCAATGTATTCATTGAACAAAATGTAATTCCCTCCTTCATTATCATTATGTTTAATCACATCCTTAAAGAGAAGGAGCAAGACTGAGGCTTATACAGAACAGGCTTTTTACTCTACATTATATGGCTGTGATGATACTGGGCGCCCATAAACACAGTTGAGATAGGTGTGTTGAATCCAGGTCAGCTGTACATCATCATAGCAGTGTGAAACAGCTGAAGGGGAACCTCTCCCAGCATGTCTTTTAATTTTTTTAAGTTTTCTCAGTTGCATTCTCAAGAGGTTTAAATTTGCAGTTAATAAAAAAAAAGTGATCAGGATAAAGTATGAAACCAAAGTATTGCACAGTATAGCTCAGTGACATGAGATGGATACAGAATCTGTACTAAGTCTAAAAAACAGAACCTTCCCCACAGTACAAACTAATCTTTTGCTGATTCATGGCAGCTGTCATTGACTATTTGATACACAATTTTGGTGCTAAGAGAGGCTATTACAGACATAACACAGTAAGACTCATCAGTATCTATAGTGAATGCAACTTGCTGTACATAGCTGATAGCTTACCAAGTTATCTGGTAAGATTTGTAATAGTTATTTGATTTTTTCTCAGGTTAAACACACTCATAGCAACCTGGAATATTCTCCCATAATTTAATTTTATTCTTACTAGTTGTGGGAAACTAAAAGTAGAAAAAGGAAATGCATAGAGTAGTAACAGCTTTTGAGAAGATCTGCAAAAACTAGCTTCTCCTTAAAGCTCATCACTAAGTTTGTAATTTCTTTTTCATATTTTTAGCCTTCATCTTTTTACGGTAAAATATTTACATTGGCAAGTATTTAGCTTATTAATTAAAACTACTAAAAGGCTAGCTCCTCAGAGTTCACACTGTTGGAAAAGAGAAAAAGCCTAAATTTAATGACTATCCTAATACCTTGATGATAGTGCTACTTGTCTCCAGCTGGATGTTATGCTGTATGGAGAATGGGCCAGTATTAAAAAAGCAGCATTTGTTCACCAGAGTAGATTTTAAATTCTCAACCTTAAGAGTATTTGAATTTTTAAATTTAGAAGTTTTCTGTTGTGAAAATATGCCAAATTGGTGAAATACATTATGTGAGTAAAATGATGTATATATTCTCCTTGATTAACCTAAGCTATTTGTACTGGTTTAGCCTGTTTTATTTAGAAATTTTCCACCAGTTTAATGAAATTATTTTTTATCCAAGTTGAGGTTTTCTATTGAAATATATCTACACACACATAGATATGCACATTTTTCTTCTCAAATTCAAATGACAGTGTTATAAATGGCTTTTGGTCTTTGTCAGCTTGCCACATTTCATACAGCTTGGATGCCTGCCACATCCTGCTCTCTCAGGGTAACACCAGCAGAGGGAATAGAGTAGCTGTCTTTCCATTCAGATCTGAAAGTTATCTGACTGCTATTAACATTGGAGCAGAAGTGGCCATGGACTCCCCTGGAGGCAAGATCCAAAGTCTGTATAATCTAAACATCTCTCACTTTAGCTTCTCACTGAGATTGAAGTCTCTGTGTAATCCCTGGTATTTATTGCCTTCCACTCTGTTAGCATCAATAGTTTATATTTCATCCAGTATTGCCAACAAACTGTAAGCTGAGTTTACAAATGTGTCATGTGAGATATTTTTCAGCTTTTGACACAGCTCACCAGCTGCAAATGGGTAAACAGGGCCAAAATTCTCTTCAGCAGAGATAAGGTGAGACACCTTTGGGTGTGAAATTCATAGTCCATTTCTCAAATTAATTTCTGCAACAGTGAATTCCCAATATGTTGAAGTAAAGCATAAATCATAGGCAAGTACTACTTGCCCTGAACTACATTTATATAATAGCCCTCTGTATAATAAACCTCGAGGTAGAGGCAAATCCTTGGCATGCCTTACAGATAAGCTGGAAAGGAAGAAAAAAATGAACCCTTTTCCTTTCTCCCCAGTTTAGCTTCTTTGGTATGCATTGCCAGAAATGTGGCAGGGTTATAATTCAGTGCACACACACTGCTAAGATTATTGGATTTGAGAGAGTAGGAGAGGCATTACCATGCTTAACTTGCATGCCCAGGCAGCTCTGCTCTGAGGCCACGGTGCTGGCTCTGCCTGGTGCCACTAAACAGCCATGACTGCTTTCTTTGCTGGGCCACCTCACTGTGCTCTGCCTGCTCTTACACAACCTCTCACACCTTTTCAAGGGTAAATGTGACATTTTTTTATTTCTGCCTAAGCACTGGAAATAACAACCACGGCCCCCTGGTGCAACCAGCACCAGCAAGTGCTCTCTTCCATTTCTCCCTATTATTACAGCGATGTGATCTCTGCATGGTGAAGTGCCATATTGGCAGTAGCAATTCTGTCAAGGGTGGAGTCTGTCAGATGACTGAGAAGGCTTGAAAGCACCTTCCTGCTTTTAAGCCATAGCTTTTGTACTTGTTACTACTTCACTTCAGCCTAGGGAGCTTTGCTGTCAGCATTTCTGCCCCAGACACACTGCTGTGTGGATGCTCAGGGTGTGCAATGCTCTTCACCGTGCCCTCCCCATTGCCAAAAGCAGCCTCCCCAGGGCATGCCCCAGGAGGGTTGCAGAGCTGGGGGGATAAAGCCCTCAGCTAGGACTGTTGTAAAGGGAGGAAGCTGTACTGTGTGCACTTCACAGATGAGTGAGGGATATAAGGCAGAAAGGAGAAGCAGCAGTACGGGAGATTAGGAGGTAGCAATGGGAAAGAAATGGTGTACTCATCATTTTGAAAATGGCTGCTTAGATACTACAAGTAGTTATCATCACATAGTTATCACATTAACCTGTTCTGTCACCCAGCTCCCCTCTCACAGGCCAAAATTGGCCTTATCACACATTCAACACATTGCTGAGCTGTGCAGTGGAGAAAGGGGGTGAAGTGAAGCAGGTGCATAGCTGTGGCAAGGTGCCACACCTTTGACTCAGCTCTCCTCCGGGTCTGATTGCGAGTGTGAGACTTAGCTGCTTGTGACTTGGTAAATAAGAATCTCCACAAAGCAATTTGGACTCTTCTTGTTGCTAATGCTAATATGAGCTGAGTGCATTAGCTGTAGGCTGCCTTGCTGCTGAATGTAGCCAGTGACAAATCTGAGTTTGATTTTTTAAAAAAGCATACAGAGGGAGCTTATTTGTGTGCTGAAGATACAGGGCACTGAAAGAGGTGTCAAAACTATTTAATTTATGTTTTCTTACACAGGCAGTGTTAGTGCTGCTGTTATACTTCTCATCTCCTCTCTTTTGCAAGGGGAATTCCCAGGTTTTGTAGCATTGAGTTAGTGGATAGTGAACCTGGGGAGATCCAAGGGATTGAATGTTTGGAAACATGGGATTTGCTATCATTGCTCCTAATAAAACCAAACTGTGACAGGTTATTTCTTGCTGTCAGTCTGTGTTGTCAGCCACCTCTGTGCCCCAAAGTGCAGCAGTTACCCAGAGCAAGTATTATGCTCATGCTTCTTTGCATTTTTCACACCATCATAACTTCCTTAGTTGTCTTTTCCAGTCTGCTTTCTCTGTTGTTCTTTTCTTAAGATAAAGTCTACTGTCAAAATTATGAAAGTTACCTGAGGGAAACTTGAATATGGGAGATGTGAAAAGAACTCAGAAGCGTGTATTTGATTTGTACGAGCTGTGGGAGTGAATGCCAACAGCCTGAAGCCTGTGTTCCACCAACTAAGGGTCCCAAATGGGCTAAGCGCTCTCTCTCTCCTGTTTTTCATTCAGGGTTTGAACATGAGTACCCAGCCACACACTGTGACCAAGTTAGAGATCCCTGGCCATGTCCTTTACACCGTAGGAACGTGTGTGCTCATTATTGGTTCCATTGGCATCATCGGAAACCTCCTAGTCCTCTACGCATTTTACAGGTACAGAAATTCCTTTTGTGGCTGATCTGAGTTGCCTTCAGTTTCACCTGTGCCCATGTGCAGATTTCTGCATTGCTTGCCACTTGGATTAAATGGGAATAAATGTGGGGAGAAAGAGAGTTGAGATGGCAACCCTACACACATGGAAACACATTCATGCTCATCAATGACAACCTCAGCGTAAATTCCTGATGTTTTAAAGAATCAAATAAAATGAGAAAATAATACCTTGTTCTATAAACAATTTCCAGTTGGAAGTTTAAAGAATGGTTTAATACTTCTAATGATGGAAACCACAGTCTCGCAGCTGCAGACTTCTTCACTTAGCCTGTAGCATTTACAGAAATACTTGACAAACAGTGACACTCTTCCTAGGAGCCCAGTGGTCCTGAAAGGACTAAGAAGGCAATCTGTTACATGAAATGAGCTAATTCCACCAGTGTATTTCCTGCTTCAGGCAGATCATAGGATTTCTGTCAGTTTGTGTGCTCTCTTGGCAGAGTAATAGGCAGTCAAAGCTACTGCAGCTAGAATATGCAAAAATCTCATGGAAAAAAGAACATCTGCCCTCTGTTCCACACTGTGATGATGGATTTCAAAATCCTCCTCATTCACTACCTGTTGTCATTATATATGGTGATGCAGCAGGGCCTTTACAATGCTAGAGACACCAGTGGAATTATGAACCAAATGTTAGTGTCCTATTCTTAAATGTTTAAGACAAATAAATTAGTTGTTTTGAATAACTGGCTTCTAATATGATTAAGAAAAGTTGAATACCCTGCAACTGTAGATACCATCATGAAAGTGCATCACAAGCTCTGTATTTGTCTTGAAATGTGTATGGTTTAGCTGGTGTAATAAAAGCATTAAATTGTCAAAGTAGGAAAAACTGCACGGGCAGATTAGCACCTGGGAATGTATGAAATCTGCACTCTCTCTTACCCTGTTTTTGCAGGCAGTTATGAGACCCAAGAATTTATTAGAATTGCAGCAGCACTGAGATGGTTTTCTCACTTTCTTTTTCAGTATTTGTTTATCAGCAAGTCACCATAATCAGATCCTTTGCCACTGTAACTTTCTTTAGATCTTCCTCATGTGCAGTGTAAGGCACAATCAATATTACAGCACTCCTAGGGAACTGCTCTTTTGAACCAATCCATATTTATCAAGACAGCTGAAATTCTCCTTAGCTTGAAGAGGAAGCAACCCATTTTATGGCTCCTGCTCTTTTCAATCATTTTGAAATGACTACAGCTGTAGGTGCAGTAATTGACTGATGATTAGCAATTGATTCACTGAGAGTAACCATCGATTCCAACCTGGACAGTATTTGTTTATGCTAGTAAGCAAAGTTCTAAAGTTAACTTTCCACTTTGTCTTTTTAAAACTATGTATTTCTCATGTTTTTAAGCAACAAGAAGCTGAGGACTCCCCAAAACTACTTTATAATGAATTTAGCTGTGAGTGACTTCCTGATGTCGGCTTCTCAGGCACCCATGTGCTTTGTCAACAGCTTGCACAGAGAATGGATACTTGGAGACATAGGTACTTTTCCACACTAATTCACACCTTGCCAGCTTTATGCTGCCTGCAGCCTCTTTCAGCCACAGCAGCCTTGGCTTGTGCCATGGACAGAGCAGCACAAATCTCTTGAGTCACAGCCCCAGACATTGTCAGTCAGAGTGATGTCACACATTTTGTATTACAGAAGTGATTCTTTTATCTTACGTATTTGGGAAAGGAAGGAGTCAACATCCACATGTAATCTTGTTACCCTTTAGCTTATAAGGGAGGTGTTATGGCTGAAAATAGGTAGAAAAGTTTTAGTAAGTTGTAAATAATTTTTCTGTATCATTTTGAGGGCTAGTTACTATTTTTATTTAGAAATGTATGTTGATATCCACTGGCATGCTTCTAGGAATCTCATATTTAATTAAGAGGTTTAAATAACAAGAGTTATTTGAGGACTTGGTAAATTCAAGCTCCTTTTTTTCCAACTGCAATAAAGAAAAGGTGATCCATGCTGAAATTATAGCTGAAATGTGGGTATAGCAAGAACCTCAGAAGGCTCAATGTTCATCATCTTATGGATGAAAACTTGCACCCAGTGGTGCCCAGAGACCACGTACTGCTCAGCAGCACAAAAGGGACTCCGCTTTAGTTTCAAGATATTTGTAGTCTTGCTCATCCCCTTAGATAAAATCAGTGAAAATTATCATGCTGTCACAAAGGAAGCATTTGATTTGGGTTGAGTGGAATTTGGTCCTTAGTTGCAATTTACTTGTATAGACTTTAGAATTCTGCTTTAGGGTTGGATCTGGTATTTTTGCTGCCTGTGATTCCTGGTGGGCTCCTGTCCATAACCACATGGGGCAATGCAAGATTTCAAAGAATGGATGACCTTTCCACACAGGTTGCTCCGTTAAATTCAGTGTAACTTTTTCCATCTGGTAGTGCAGTGCCTGAATGCAGAGGGGGTCAAGAGGTCTGTTTCATGTAAAAAAATGTCAGTTCTTTTAAAATGTGCTGCCATTAAATATGGGAGTTAGAACTATGTTTTACAGCTGGTCTCTTAGTCACCAAATTTAAAGCACTTCTATATTTTTAAGCCACATAAAACCAAAGTAATTTTTTGAATCACCCATCCATCATTAACAGATGTCTACTGCAGCATGTTAAGATCAATATATTGGGCAACAGTCCAGGAAAATATAACTTTAATTACATTGAATTTTCTTTGAGGCAGTTTTCCATTGACAAAACGTTCCCAGTCACAGCCTGCGGTGAAGTAGGACTTGTTTAAATACATATATTTGTCTTTTATTTTTATTTGTGTTTTTCTAATAAACATTCAATCACTATGAAAACGTGAAGCTAAGAAAATGCTTCTATTGAGGGAAAAGTCCTGAGCAAGGGGAAAAAAAGGGAGATTTATTACAGTGGGCTCTGGGAGAAAGCATGTCTCTTTTCAAGAAAACCCCTGACATTGCCATTTCCTTCTTCAGGCTGTAACTTGTATGCTTTCTGCGGGGCTCTCTTTGGGATAACCTCGATGATGACTCTGTTGGCTATCTCTGTTGACCGCTACCTGGTGATCACAAAGCCCCTGCAGTCCATCCAGTGGACTTCCAAGAGACGCACGGTGCAGATCATCGCCGCGGTGTGGCTCTACTCACTGGGATGGAGCGTGGCTCCGCTCCTTGGCTGGAGTATGTTGCCTGCTCTCTCTCTCGCTCTCTCTCTCTCTCTCCTAGCATTCCCTGTGTGTGTGCTCCTTTTAGTCTTGCTTGGGGTGTAAAAAAAAAAGAGTTTTCTTTTCAGTCCTCGTGAAGATGCCCTGCTACCACCTGATGATTTGTTGTTGTAGCACACATCTGCACCTACTGAACTACACAAACCTTCTGCCCCCCTACACCCAGGATGTATTCAAGCAGAACAAGCTGCAGATGTAGTATTAGGTGTGTACCTGAGAGTTCTGTAGTCAGGACCTCCTCTCCACGTGGGCACTCTCTTCTCAGACCACATATATGATGTGTAGTTTAGCTGGCATAGCTCTTGACCACGGATACAGGACAGGGTTTAAGTTCTTAGTGGTGGGATCAGCACCTGCACTAACTTTGGGTGCATGTGTGAATAACGTGTTCCATGTTTTCCGTAGGTTCCTATGTGCCTGAGGGCTTGATGATATCCTGTACATGGGACTATGTAACCTACTCCCCTGCAAACAGAAGCTACACCATGATTTTATGCTGCTGCGTGTTTTTTATCCCCCTGGTAATAATATTCCACTGCTATTTATCGATGTTCCTGGCCATAAGGCGTACTGGCAGGTAAGAAATCTAGCTGAAAGATGTACATATCCCTTTTCACGTAATAGAAGATTTTCCTCAGTTTCTTTAGCTGCAGAAAAATCTGAATCAAAAATTAGTCTTAATTGAAATCGACAGCTGTAACAGGAGAAATATTTTTTGCCGATTTAAAACTGGAATGGATGTATGAATTTCAGAGTAGAAGAAAAGGTCTCTGGTGATTCTAATCTTATTCCACTGTAGTAACTAATAGTCTATCAGATAATTGGATTGAGTTATTTGTATTTCAGATTTGCACTACAGAAAACAATGTCCTTGTGTATTCCAACAGTTTTCAGCCTCAAGGGATAATAAAAAACATGTAGCAATTGGGGAATCATCTGCCTTTGAGCAGCTCTGTAAACATAACAATCCTCATATTTTTTTGACAGTTTTATTTAAGGCAGGCATCCCAAAAACCATCGTGCTTCACTCAAGCATCACAACTACATGCACAATATCTGGCTATGCTTGCTCAGATGTTTTTCGTAAAAAAAAAAAATTTTGGTCTATATTTGAAATGAGAAATCAGCAGGGTGTTAGATCTGTAAGCTAACATCATTCTGTCAGTTATTTTTCTGCTAATGAGCACATAGCTTATCTTTGGTCTGATCCAACACCAGCTGGTGCTGTGAGTCCTTCCTGCTGCTCAACTGTGTCATCAGTTCTGATGGCTTTTCTCTGCTCCTGTGTGCAGGCACACGTTGAAATCATTTGGCTTCATAAGCCTAAGTTCCACTTTTATAAGTACATTTATATATGCCTAAAATGAAGTTCTTTCTGAACTGTATTTTTTGGCCTTTGTCTTGGTTTTTATTGTGCTTTGTGTATGTATACTTGATACCAAAAGAAGGAATGCATCTTTAAAATAATGCTGTTTTGTACACCTGTGGAGCACAGGGGACACAAGCTTTTTCTATGCCTTTTGCAAGGCCAGGCTGCATGGAGCCTTGAGCACCCTGGTCTAGCTGAAGGTGTCCCTGGTCATGGCAGGGATGTTGGAACTAGGTGATTTTTAAGCTCCCTTCCAATCCAGGCCATTCTATGTTTCTGTGATTCTATTCTATTCTATATTTACAGTGCACCACAGGGATTTATTACCCTGCTGGTTGGTAATTAATGTCTTCAGCCTGAAATGTATCTCTACTTAACAACACTAATATGTAAAATTTGTTGTTTCTATGCTAAAGTATATAAAATGTCTAACTATATAAAACTTATAAAATAAAATGTGGGGGGTTCGGTGTGAGAAAAGAATTTGATTTTTCATTACAAAAATATTAGGACTGTCTGTTGTACCTCCCACTGAAAATACTCTTTAATAAATAAATCTGCAGGTATGTAAAAACGTCCTTGCAAGTGTTTGGGACAGGTTTCTCAAAGCTGTCAGGATATTCCAGCATGTGTTACCTCATGAATCAGAATTTCTGCAAGCTGTTCCTCCCTCGAAAAGGAAAAGACATAAGACTTGATTTTCCCATCCAGCTGTGCCTTTTCTTGCTCCACCTCTAAAAGCAATGAAGGGCAAGAGATACCACCTTCGGTATTTTTGCAACCTGAAACCGCCCTTGCGTTAAAGATAAGGACACAGCAGTCCTGTCCTGTAGTCCCAGAGGTTCTGGTTCAGTCTCACAGGCAAATGTAACACTTGCAACCACATTAATTAACTTCTAGGGGTTTTAAGTATCAGAGGAGAAGAGTTAGAGTGGTGAAATATTAAATTTACTGCATTTTGCATGTTGCTGAGAACATGTTTGAGATGTCGCTTTTTCACTGTCCTGCCGAAATATCTGTATTTTTCCCCCCTTACAGAGATGTTCAAAAGCTGGGGTCCTGCAGCCGGAAATCCTACCTCTCTCAGTCCATGAAGAATGAGTGGAAGCTAGCAAAAATTGCTTTTGTGGTCATCATTGTGTTTGTCTTGTCCTGGTCTCCATATGCTTGTGTCACCTTGATTGCCTGGGCAGGGTAAGTGGAAAGGGAATCCAAACCGAAGAGACAATTTGCAAAATCATAGGCAAATATGATTAGTACTATCATCCACATGAGGCAAATCTCCTTTCAAATGGGTCTAAAATAATTGCTACATCAGAGGTGATATTTCATTCTTTACTATATCCTTGTGAATAAAGCCAGAAAAGGGACCTATGCATTTTGAAACTATTATGACTTTTTAATCTTAATATTTGGTACACAACGTTTTCTCTCCCACATGATGCTTTCTTTGTTCAAATTGGAGGCGTTACCTCCTTTGTCTCCTAATACTCTCCTTCCTTCTGTACACTGCTGTTCCTCCACCCCTTCTCCACTCCAAAGGGACTTGGTGTCTTGTCAATGCACGTTCTACTCTTCAAGGCCAGGTTGGATGGGGCTTTGAGCAAGGTCACCTAGGGAAAGATGTCCTTGCCCATGGCAGAGAGGTTGGGCTAGATGATCTTTAAAGGTGTCTTCCAACCCAAACCATGGTGGTATTAACTTGCTCATGCTGCACTGACATTGGTCACACCTGACTGACTGTGGGAGCTTAAAGTCTAAAAGGAAATATTGGTTTCAAACCACTTCCAGTCCTCTCTTCCTTCTGCAATGTTTGAAACTGAGTCACTGGCACACATTATCGGGCAGCACACATGCTGCTGCTGGAAGATTTTTTAGGTTTGATTCTGTTTTCTTTTCTATCACTGTTCACTGTTCCCAGATGGCCACAATGGGGGTTCTTTTGTTGGGGTTTTGGAGGGTTTTCTTTGTCTATTGCAGAAACAGGGAAGGTGATTCTTTGTGTTCCTAGTCATCCCAAAATTACTTGCTGCATGTCTTTGATCTTCTCTAAATGGATGAAACCAAGTACATGCTGTCAAATTCAAACCTTTCATCTGAGCAAAGAAATCACTTGAATAAATCACCTTTACAGGTGTATTTCTTATAAAAAGATAACAAGTACAAAACCAATTTAAAAGGGTAATATGTTTTAGTAAGTATCCATGTAATCCATGGCATAGCTGTGTGTAATATTTTTGCTTTGTTTTAGTCGAGGCAACAGCCTAACACCATATTCCAAATCTGTGCCAGCAGTTATTGCCAAAGCTTCTGCAATCTACAACCCCATCATATATGCAATAATTCACCCACGATACAGGTACAGTAAATATATAGGTATGTGTATAACTGTACATGCAAATGTGGATCTTTTACACGGAACAAACTACCCTTATTCCTTCAGCCTCACCCCGTGCAGTGCATGCTCCTGTGCTGACTAGGCACAGGTGGTTACACCCAGACGGTACATGGCAGCTCCAGATATGGCCTTGGGAGTGGCCAAGAGAGAACAGTCCCTCCCTTCACCTTTCCTCTCCCTCAGAGCCCTGCTCTGCCCTGTGGAGCTGCACAACATTGTGATTGAAGAGCAGAAGATGATGCTCAGGCCACCTTTCATCACAGCAGACACAGACACTAAAGAGCACTCTCTAGGTAAAAGATCCCAACCATAGAGGCTCAAAAAAATCACATCCTTATCAATTTAAGCAGCTATGTGTGCATATTTTCAAGGCTTGGCTTTCTGAAGCATTTTTTCACAAAAAAATTCTGAAACAATGGAAGCAAAAAATACTTTATTATATAAAGGAGATATACTTGTAACAGAAATACTGTCCAGCGTACCTGTAGAATTTTTTGCAAGTCTTTCAAAGTGTAGCTACCACAAAGTGATGCTGTGTCAAAAGTTCTGAGAAAACACAGGGATGTCATGATGGTAAATGCGATAAATGTATAAATGCCACTAGATGGCAGGGTTAGTCATTGGTATGAGGCTTGTTTCACCCAAGAAGTGGAAAAGCTGGTAAATTCCATTGCCTTACAACTAGGACTTGGGAGCTGGAATTTGAGTTCATTGTTTAGGATGCCTGATGATACATGACAGTGCAGTTGTAAGGAAAGTGAAGGTTTCTCAGAAGGCTGGACAAAACACACCCAAAAAGGGTGAAAACCTTTCACCCTTTGATTCTATAGAATCATAGAATGGCTTGATTTGGAAGGGACCTTAAGTATCATCAATTTCTCACCCCCTGCCATGGGCAGAGACACCTTCCACAAGACCAGGTTGTGCAAAAACCCATCTAGCCTGGCCTTCCAGGGATGGGATATCCACAGCTTCTTTGGGCAGCCTGTGTTTCTGTGCCTCACCAGCATCACAATAAATTTCTTCCTAATATCCAATCTAAACTTTCCCTCTTTCAGTTTAAAGCCCTTTCCCCCTGTCCTCTCCCTATATGCCCTGGTGAGAAGTACTTCAGCTTTCCTGTAGCCCTCATTCAGGTACTGGAATGTGCTGTGAGACCTGCCCAGAGCCTTCTCCGTGCTGAACAGCCCAACTCCCTCAGCCTAACTGCAGAGGGGAGGTGCTCCAGCCCTTTGGTTATCTTCACAGCCTCCTCTGGACTTGCTGCTACGGGTCCATGTCCTTCCTATGTTGGGGACCCCAGAGCTGACACAGCACTGCAGAGCACAGGGGCAGAATCCCCTCCCTCTCCCTGCTGGCCACACTGTTTTGGATGCAGGACACGATCCAGGACACGTTTGGCATTCTGGGCTGTGAGTGCACTTTGCTGGGTCATGTCCAGCCTCTCATCCACCAGCACCCCAAGTCCTTCTGGGCAGGGCTGCTCTCAATCCATTCTCTGCCCAGCCTGTGTTTTCGCTTGGGATTGTCCTGACCCACTTGTAGCACCTTGCACTTGGCCTTGTTGAATTTCCAGAGGCTCCCAAGGGCTCCCCTCTCCAGCCTGTCCAGGTCCCTCTGGATGCCATCCCTCCCCTCCAGCGTGGCAGCCACATCACACAGCTTGGGGTCTTCACCAAACTGGCTGAGGGTGTTCCCAATCCCACTGTCCATGTCCCCGACAGCGATGTCAAACAGGGCTGGTCCCAACACCCACCCCTGAGGTGTCATCACTGAGCTCCACCTGGACACTGAGCCACTGACAACAACTCTTTGAGTGTGACCACCCAGCCAGCTCCTTATCCACTGAGTGGTCCATCTGTCAAATTCCTGTTTCTCCATTTTTGAGACATATTTTGTTTGAAAATATCTGCTATCATAACTAACACCTTTTTGTATCCTCCAAAAACCATCTGAATTTTTTGAAGTCTGCTGAGCATTTCAGTTCAGAGTAGGAGAATGTCTTGTTTCTGAAGGGTTGCAGAAGTTCAATGGGAAGTTTTGCATGGCTAGCTGATGTGTTTAGGACCCATTATTTGTTTCTGAACCAAAATTATTGTGTTCAGTTCATTATTTTTGCAAGGAGCAGGTTGCCCAGAGAAGCTGTGGGTGCTTCCCTGGAAATGTTCAAGGGCAAGTTGTATAGGGCTTTGAGCAATCTGGTCTAGTAGAAGGTGGCCCTGCCCATGCCATCAGGCTTGGAACTAGATGGTCTTTGGGGTTCCATCAAGATCCCTTCCAACCCACACCATCCTATGGCACTGTGACAGTGAGCTGCTTCAGTCAGTCTTTTTCCTATCAGCATGGGCTTCTTAAGGCTGTTAAGAAAAATACTGGAGTCCACAACAAGCTTTCAGATATTTTCTTAATAAGTATCTTGTTTTATTTTTTCCCTGCTTTCTAATCTGTATTTCTAGATATATCAACAAGAGAAATTTTTATGGATTTGTTGTGAAGACATTTCATGCACTTGGGAGGAATCCAGTCAGAAAAAGAAGTAATGTTGGGTCCCTTGTGATGAATCAAGAATGTAGTTTCAAAACAGAAAAAACCCTACAGTGCACTAATAAGTCAGTTGGTAAAAATATGTTGGCAGGACCAATTTTGCTTAAGCAGTGAATAATGAATATATATGTTAAGGTTATTGTTTCTGGACAATTTCCAAATCTTCTAATTATTCACATTATGCCTTGAAAGTAATTTATTCAAGCACAGATAAATGGGCCAGTCTGTTCAGGTCAAAGGGTTAAGGGTTTGAGCAAGGGATAATCTATCATTTTATATTGGAACTACTGAACCAAATTACATCTAAGTTATTTTCCAAATATTTCTAGAAAGAGGCATCCAAAGTGTTCAAATTAGGTTCAATCCACTAGCAAAGCAAGATGCTTTTTTGCACAGAGAATTCCTGATGCTGCATCTTAACATTCCAACAAAACCAAGCCTTTTTTTTGGGTTTTCTTACTTTAAACAACCGAGAAAGAAATAGTACATTATAGTGAATGTAACTGAAAATGTAACAGTGCCCTTTGTGCTAGCACCTGGCTTCTAAGAACTGTTTTGAGAGTTTATATTCCTCCTCATCTACCCATCCCCCTGCCCACCCATTCCCCAGCAGTAGAAAGGAGAAAAACACCTCTCCCTAATAGGACTCACAGGAAGTAATAAATGTAAGTGAGGAATGTACTCAAAGTTTTAATTTGTGAAATGTTCTTTTGTGGGGAAGAAAGCTTTCACATCTTCAACAACTTGTGTTGACAACTTTCAACAACTTTCTCTATGTTCCACAATAATTCTAACACATTGCTGTGTTAGAGTTATTGCAGAAACTTCCTTACATTTTGGAAGTTTCCAGTTTTGGAATCATTCACAAACTGGAAATTCTGCAACTCCATGCTCCCAAGCACAGCAGAATTACACAAAAAATATTGGTTCAAAACTCCTACATCATAAATAACAAATAATCACAAATAACTTTGAGTTATAGTAATTTTTTAAAAGTTGCTTGCAATTACTATATATTTCACTTTAGGGGACTTTTATTTCAGAATATAGAAATATCATTAAATACTTCATATTGTGCCTTTTATTTCATGCATAAAAACTCCCTGTAAAATCTGTACTTTCATCCCAACCAGAAAAATGTCCCTCAATAGTCCTCCCAAATATTAGTAAAATAGAAATTCTGGTCCCTCAAGACATTCAGAAATGTTCATATGTTTTCCTTGAAAATTCACCATCAGACATTTATTTCCTGAATCTCCATCATTAGGAGACCTCTGCACCAAATCCCATTTAATAAATTGGATGGTGTGTTTTACACTGACTTGAATTTGTCAGAGGGAAGTAGTTCAGCTTCTTAGCTGGGGAAAAAAGCTGGCAGCTGCTTTTCAGCACCAGACTGAGGTCTTCAGCCTGAAAGGAAATTTATGGGGGATTGACATTTTCTTGTGTCCTGTAAACCCTTTCTCAGGACTTTTTATTTTGTGCACAATATTAACCATCCTCTTTTACCCAGCACCATGTGAGGAGCCTTCTGCCCTAAGCAGCTCAGTGAGCCCTGCCTGGACACTGACAGGCATTTTGGCAGGATCAGGAATGATGATTCGGGCAGCTTTTTTCAGTCCTCATATCCAGAGTAGACACAGAGCTGTTGTTCCCTTGCCTTTGAAATTACAGAGGCAAGAGCGGCAGAACTATTCAGAGTGGTGATGATGCCAAATGTTGAGGTTTGGTGGTGGTGGGTTTCTTTTTCTGATTGCAAATGAGTGACCTCATTTCATGATGCCAGAATCAGGTCTCTGAAGTTTTAACATGTGTGATCTTTTGTGAGAATAGAAATTATGATTTAAAATGTACTGGTTATTTAACAAACCTGGTAACTATAGAAGCAGAAGATTTGACAGTATATATCTGCTTGATTTGCATCTCAGCGTAAAGTCAGTGTACTGACATCCTCCATGGTTCCCTGCATCAGCTCCTTGCCATATGACTAGATGCTGCCTCATTTACTGACTTGTTTATTTAGTTTTTTGCCCCTATTAGCTTCATCTGTTGGACTGAAATAATGGATTGGGGAGTGCTGAGGAGGTGTTATACCAAGTGAAGTGTTCTGACCAGCACTGCCCTGCGAGGAAAAAGGCAAGCTGGCATTGCACAAGGGAGGCTCTTGGACACTTCTGCTCCATGCAGGGCCAGAGTTGGGGTCAGGTGAAATAGACTCACACAACCATGACTGAGATTATTATTTAGTGAATAAGGCAAATTTGGGGTCTAGACCATCTTTCTTCTCTATGCTTGTACAGTGTTAATTTTCAATAGGAGTTTGCAGTGACACAAATAAGTAACATCTGATTCTTCTGGCTCTCTTCCTCTTCCCTTGTTTCCACTCATTCTGGGCCTTTGCACAGTGGAGATGGTTGTACCAACTAGTCTGAAAGTTTCTGGGTTAACGGTTTAAATGAACCATGTGCAATCATGCTCTTCAAGACATTTTCAATTCTTACCACTTACCTGCATAGCTCTTCTGTGTGTGTTTTGACACAAGGCCCAGAAGGACCTGTTATATTCTTTTCAGCCTGTTGAGCTGCTTGTACCAGCTACCATGCTGTTTGCATGTAATCTTTAAAACCCCCTTAATCAAAACAGAAGCTGTGTTGAGGTGATGGAAAGAGATGGCATTTTTCACCACATGAATTTCAAAGCCATGTCTTCAGTCTGACAGGTTTGGCTTTTATTTTTTTCTTCTCACATTTTCCCTCAGAAAAACCATCCACAAAGCTGTTCCCTGCTTGAGGTTCCTGATACGAATATCGAAGAATGACCTCCTGAGGGGATCCATAAATGAGTCATCGTTCAGGACCTCTCTCTGCAGCCACCACTCTCTTGCTAGCAGGAACAAGAGCACTTGTGTTTCCTCCATTTCTACTGGAGAAGCTGTAAGTCTTTTCTTGTTTCCATGAAATAGAGTGAGCTTAACATTTCTCAGACTCTAAATAAGCAACGCTATAAATACACATTCAAAATTAGAGAACTGAAATTGGAAGGAGAGTGTAGCTAAATTTTTTGGGGTCATGTAAGGTCATTTCTGCAAAGCTGGAAGTTCATGCATGATGATTTACGATCAGAAAAAGCATTCAGGCCAGCATATCTGTCTGGTTCTGGTGCCTCCTGGGACCAAGGATGTTCAGGTTAAGTCTTTATTGTGAACTAAAAAGAGCCATTGTCAGACACTCCCTGTGTCACCAACTACTGTTAGGTGTCTCACTGGTCTGAAGGTCAAGAAAACAATCTTCAATCCAAAGTTTTATGACTTATCCAAAAGCTGTCTAATTATTTTAAAAGAAGTCCATTTTCTGTAGGATGGGAAGTTTTTGATTTCTTTACCTGGATTTTAACCATGAGGAGTGAAAGTCTCCTGCCCCTCGAGCATGGTGAGGTGTCTTGTAAGAACATACTCCAAGCATCAGTAAGTGACTGGTGACTGAGTTAGACAGAAACAAAAGAATACCTTGAGATTCTTCACAGCCTCTCTCAGTCACAAGAAGCTGGCCTTGCCTGCAGAGCTGCTGGGAAGGTGGTTCTTGGGAGGGTGGCAGCCATGGCAGAGTCTGGGCTGGAGCTGGCCTTCCTGGGGACCTGTGCTGCCCCCCCTCAGTTTGGGCATCAGAAACCTCCCAGAGCAACAGCTGCTGCCAGTAACCTCACATAAAGTTATAAATCCTAGGTATACCTTTTATGCCTTTAGTATAAAAACCTAAATTTTCTCCCATTACTCCTTTGTTTGATGCCAAATGAAGTAATTTCAGCTGCATCATCCTGATCTAAGAAGCTTTCTGTTCTTCACTGTTGGTCAGTACTTGATTTTGGTTTGTTGAATGTTGGCAGGTTATTCCATGTATGTTGATGTGGGTGCTGCTTAAATAGATGGGATAATGAGGGCAAGAGACTTCAGCTTTTGGCACAGCTTTGGCTTAGGAATCTCAGTTAAAAGCCCCGCTGTTAGCAGTGTACAGCACTGTGCTGTGCTGAGCTGATGCAGCCAAAGGCAATTGTCCTTGGGGCAACTGACAGCTCAGTGCAGCTGTAGAGGTTTTAGCTGAAGCAGCAGCTGCTGAAATAAAAGCTAAGCTCGATGACTTTGGCATGACAGCAGGACTGACTGAAATTTTGGAATGCTCCAATAAAACATTGATGGGCAAGAAATGACACGAGGAACACTGTAAAAGATGCAGCTGTTGCCACCAACATTTTCCTCTGTGTGTTGTGTAACATTAGTGAAAGGAACAAACATATTTTTGAGTCATGTCAAAGAACGTTTCATTCAAAGAGTTTTATTAAACAAGTGAGGGGAGATAAACAGGTGGCCACACACAGATGTATGAGCAAGGTGATGCAGAGAAATTATGCACCATCTTCCCACTTGTGTGGAGCCCCGTCCGTCTGTCTGCCTGCCTGGCCTCTGTCTATCCATTCATAAAAGTTGGTGTTGAAGTGGAATGATCCCATCAAACTCATACTCAATCAAAAAGTTACCACAAAGTAAGGGATGACAGACGGCCCCACGCCAAGCCTGTAAATGGAACAGCACTTTTACAGTGTCCCATTTGTGCTTCATTACTGACATGCTCTTAGAAAATTGGAGCAAAACCCAACATTTCCCATGCACGAATGATGCTTTGTAGAATCAGTAAGTTCATGCAGATTAAGAAGTCCTTGGTGTTCTGGATGTTCTGCTGAGATTTATGCAAACATGGTTTTGCATCTGTCCATGCCTTTGGTTTTATATCAGCAGGTGGTCACACAGAATGCCACAGGACATATTAAGCAGATTGTATTGGTTCCTATCTTTGATATTCAGATGCTCTGCAGGTATAAGTATAGCATAAGCAATGAGTTTAAAAGGGTGAAAAATATCCTGGTGAAAAGAGTGTAAATAAAATTTTATTATTTCCAAGTTGATTTTATTTTTGGTCAGCAAGCAAAATAGTCCAGGGTGAGTGACAAGACTATAAATAAAGCTTGTCCCCAAGAGTTTTGAGTGTGACACCTATGTTGGAACATCTTTAGTTTTCTGTGAATGTGCATGGGTTTTGTTAGAGTTTTAGAACTCACCAGAGTTTGAGAAAGGATTCAACTGTCTGATATCCTTCATCAATTTGTGATCAGACCTGGAGCAATGTAGAGCTCGACCCTGTAGAGCCAGTTCAAGAGAAACCGAAGCCTCGCCGAAGTCATTCCTTCTCCACAAGTCTGAGACAAGAGAAGAGAGACCTGCTCCCAAAGGCCTGCAGCTGCGATGCGGCCACTGCCGAAAAGGTATGGAAAAATCTCAGCTGAGAACTCTCCATTTTAGTGCTAATCTTGCTGGAGTACATCATTTCTGGAATGATAATTCAGCCTTTATGCCCATCTGTTTCATCTGTAGGCTTTATGTATACTGATTACAGTGTCTTCTTTCTCCTTGCTGTTATTTCCTTTCTTTCGTCCTTTCTTTCTTTCTTTCTGTGGCAGTCTCCTTTTAGAGTAAAGTCAAGCCTGCAAAACATAGTTTGACATGATAGGAGCCACCCTTTTCCTTCTTTTCAGTGTACATTAAAATGTTTTATTTTTGTTGAGGGGGAAGACGAGAAAGAAACTCCCATTTCTCCCTAAGGGTGGGAGAGTCTGGCAGCTGCCACCCTTCCCTCACTGAAAGAGGAGACGGTGAGTACTCTGCGCATCCTCTGTGGATGCATCCCCCTCACTGACCAAACCACTGTGGATTGGTGTCCTGCTGTTGAGGAGCACCCCATTCCCTGATGGGAGCAGTAGGTCACCCATGAGTCAGCTTCTGCCAGATTGTAATGCCAGTTTCCAAATGAGAACTTGTATGGGTGGCACAGTGTCAGGCGTACACCAGCACTGCCTTTTCAGGAAAAGACAGATGTCACACGTGGGCTCACAATCCCATCTGTGGCTGGACTGAGTAGCACCCCCTTTTTTGAGAGAGGCACCCTTTCTTGGGATTACTCAAGTGCATGTGGACAAACACTCACACCTTGAGCAGCTAAAGCATCTGCTTCTGTCCCCTGTGCTCCCATCCAGGTCTGATGGTAAGTGTCTAGAGACAGAAGAGTTTAAAGCAGGAACTGCTCTGAAAATTTCCAGCCAACCAATGACCCAGTTCCTGCATGCCTCTGTCCTGTCTTCTTTCGTGTGTGTCATTAAGACCAAGTCCTGAGAAACCTTGTTCTTTTCCTGTAACTGTTGTGAACAGTATTGGTGGAAAAACAGTGGCTTCAGATGTGGTGTCAGGCAACATGGGCTCAAATCTTCTTCTTAGTTCTGCTGCCTTCTGTCAGCAGCCAAGTGTGTCCAAGGTGGCAGGAAAGTGGCAAAAGCAGGTTGTAGACAAATGGCAAAGGATATTATCTCCAGGTTCTGGAGAATCACCAGCTTTTGGTCTCACAAGGAAGGAGAAGGGAAGTAAATCTCAGGTGGTCTGCATAAACAGTTCAGTAATAAAATAAATACATCTGCATCAAGGAATTTAGCAACTGTGTAGCCCGCAAGAAGTCGCATGTGTTATACTTTGAAAGACATCTCTTGAATTACTTTGGTAAATAACCCTTTAAACTTTCAGTGGCATTCACTGAGCTATGAGGAGTTTATTTACACTGAATGTTCAAAGCCTCATTTTCTTTTCTTACTGTTTTTAGAGATTCCTATATGTTGTGAAGGTCCTTTGTGTGCTCATTGCAGCTAAATGCAATGCACACTATCAGAATAAATATTTATTTGTCAAGATCAGTTAGTGTTTCACAGTGAGACCACCCATTTATCCTCAAAAAAAAAAAACAAAAAAACAAAAAAACCCAACCAAAACAACAAACCCAACAAAAAAGCAACCCCCAACAAACCCTAGAGAAGCATATCCAAAAGCACTCCATTGTGGACAAGCCAGTCAGTGTCCCAGGCCTGGTGCACTCCAAAGCATTAAAATGCACGTGACTGTTTTCTGTGCTGCCACAAAGATATGATCCAGCCCCATGACTTACTTCAGTTATGATAGTAACAAACTTGATCTAGGCTGACACCTGGAAATTTTACATGGCAGTGAAGAGGCTTTTCTGAAGTTTTAAAATCTGGGCTTGGATACTTGATTTCAAAGGAGAGTGGTCAAATGTCCTCTCTGCATCCAGGCTTTGTCTCAAGGGAATTACCCAATGTGAAAACTATTAAAAACACTTGTAAGTGAGTGTTGTGCCTACCAAGCTACATCCAAAACAAACCTGCTCTTCTGTTGCAGTGAAAACAGCACTTGAAACAGGGAGGAGTGGTGGTTTTGGAGTTGGATTTTTTCATTCTGTTATTACCTTTGCTATGAAAGAATGGACTTTTCTTCTCCGTCACACTGATTTAAACCACTTTTTTTTAGCCCAGCGTGCTTCCCTCCACTTGGTAGGTAGAGCAGCTGGAGAAATCATTATTAATAGGGATTTGTGAATGATTCCTGCTTGTGGAGTAGAATGACACAAAACTATGGGAATTACATAGCAATGAAGTAAAACCTGGACTTTACTTTAAAAATTGGTTTTCCCTAGAAATGAGGGGCTTCCAGCTTATATCTGACACAGTGATTTTATTGCCTTAATTGGTATTTTTTTAAGAAAGCCAAAACTGATTATTTATGCTTTCCCTTGCCTGTGTATTTGAATATTAACTGATGCTTTCAAGGCTTACTTAGTTGACTCAATTTGCATAGTGTGCACAAGGCTTACAAAAAGAACACAGAGTCCTTATCATCAGAGCCAAGTTAGAACTCAGAATTCTCTCAAAATAGATATTTTTTTGTTTGCAAAGTGAGTATTTATTGCTTCCTTCTTGGAGGAAGCACATTCCAATGTGTGAATGCAAGGCCACCAACTTCCCTGAGGTAGTATCAGGAGCCATTTGGGGAGAGACAGAGATTGTCACAAGATTGACAAAATTTTAGGAAAATAAAGAATGAAGTGTACTTGAGTCTTATCTGTGATGTCTTCCATGAGAAGAGAGAGAAGTACAATAATCTAGCACCCTGATACCCTGAGATGTGTTAAAAATGAAGTAATACCATTATTTAATGACAAAGTAAGTCAGATACAGGAATGTGCTTTTGTTTTCTTCTTCTTTTTTTTTTTTTTTTTCTGTCTCTGCTGGTATTTGAGTACACCTTCTTTTGCTTCATTTAACATTCTGCTTTCTAAGCAGTACATGTTAGCACATCATGATTTTCCCTCAAGTTAATGAAACTTGGCCTGGTGAAAACTGGCCTGATGGCTCAGATATTGACTAATGGCAATGAATATTGCAAATACTGTTTTCCACAGCCACATGATGTCTGACAATGCTAAATCTTATGTCTCCGCTCCAGGTTTCACTCTCCTCCAGCTGTTTGGAGAAGGTGCTTGGGCAGCCTGTCCTACCCAATCCCTCTGCAGCACTTGTGACCAGCTCCCTGAGAGCAACTTCTCTGCCTGTCAGATTGAATAGCAGCAGTGTCAACAGAGGAGACTCAAGTACTTCCCTTACGGCAACTCAAGGAAGTCAAGTGAATGGAGTTGTGGATTCTGTCATTAGCAATGCAGTCCCTCGCATCATCATCATTCCTACCTCAGAGACAAATCTGTTTCGGGAAGAACTAGAAGAGGAAGAGACTGAATTATTCCACTTTCATGACAAAAAGGGCAATCTGCTGGACTTGGAAGGGCTTAGCTCATCCATGGAGTTCCTTGAAGCTGTTGAGAAATTTCTATCATAAGTTTGTCAAAAGAAAACTTTCCGGTAATTATTTTCTTGGCATCTTCTCCACTTAATTATACCAAATAACTGAAGCCTTGTAGGTTAGATCATGAGATTTTTTTTGTATGTTTATATGGTAGTCACTAGGCAGCCTTCAGATTTATCTTTGTCCAAACCAGCTCAGGCATGGAAACAGGCTTTCTTTCAGATTGTGCTGCAGGAAATGAGCAGTGGAAGATCTGGCAGCACGATTGAGTGGCACTGGTCAAGGAGGCAGCCTGATTTGTTGCCAGTGATGAGGGTGCCAGCAGAAGGGAAAACAACTGACTGAGAGCAGGGTCAGCTGCTGAATGCTTCTGCTATCTGCACATGGAACAGCATTCCTGTTTTGGCAGCTCGGCTCTGGGCAGTAATGGGAAGCACTGTAAGACCACATCTTCCACCAGCCCCAGCAGTAAGGCAGGTGGCTGCATGATCTCAACTAGTGTTTAATCAACTAATTCTCAGCATTGTTTTTGCTGTGTTTTATTTTTTAAAAAGGCAGCTTGCTAAACATAAAGAAAGAAACCGATGTTTTTTCACTGGGAAGTGACTGCTTCCCAGCTTCTAATCCTCTGAAGTTTAGTGGTGCAAATCTGGATTTTACCTTAGCATTAGCATGGTCACCTAAATGTCAAAATGCAAGGTGCTATATGCTAAAACATACACTAGTGTAGAAATATTGAGAGTACCTTCAGAGTTACAGTCCTGATTAAATATGTATGTATCCTAATGAGTCTGTGATTGAAATGGTGAATGCTCACAGCTGGCTTGACAAGCCATTGACAAAAATAAAGCCTTGGCTGCTGTATATCACTTGTCTGTTCAGAGGAGGTTCTTCTCATCTCCTCTAAAACAAACCAGCAGATGACTTTTACAGGTCACTTACCAGAGGCCTTCAAAGAGGGCAAAACATCATCTTGGGGAGAGAACCACACCGTACTGTGGTGTTTGCTGCAGGATCTGCACTTACATCATTATCCGTGGTTACTAATTGTGCTCATTTTATCTGTACGTCACATTATGGCTCAGGCTCGCAGGACTCTGCTAGCATTTTATTCCTAACTGCACTCTTCCTTTTTTTACTCATTTTCCCATTTCTTTATGTCTTCCCTTTCAGTCTCTGATTTTCAAATGTAGGTAACAAGTTGAACTACATTGTTCTTCTCAAAATATCAATATATATTAGTAGAAATCAGGTGCTCTTCTGGATATAATAGTGCAAATGTTTGGTCCAGGGAGACTAATAGCATTCAGACATTCAACAAGAGAGTGAAAGTTTATGTTCATAATCTGAGTTTATTTCCTTGGCTGTATACTAGATTGTGCAGAGAGCACTAAGAGAATTTCCAGGTTTTGTGTATTGCACTAGCTGATCTCGGGAAGTAATTTCTCTTTGCCTGTTCTCCTGATGCAAAAACCAGATGGGGAGCATAGAATTGTTTTTAATTACTTTTTTCATTACAAAAAAAGACAAAACAAATCTTGTTTGCAACAAGCTAGACAGGAACACTTCCAAAGAACAAATTAAAACCCAGAGCAGCACAGGAGAGAGAAGAATGCCTCCAAACTTGCACACTTAAGGCTCTGCAAGGTCCCAGACCTTTGAGAGGACTGAGACACTTGTTTTTGATACAGACTACATTTTTTGGAGGAGAGAAAAAAAAAAAGGCACTGGTGGGTTACTGAGGTGATTGCTGTGACAGGCTGCCTAATGCAGTGCTTACACTCTTAGTGCTGCTATTATTTGAGGTGCTCTGCTGACTAGAGACCCTCATACTTCCTTACTGTGGAAAGCAGGGAGGAAATTGGGGGTGGAGCCCCTTCATGCTTATGACTGCCTGTGTGGAGCCCTGGTGTGTGGTGCTGAGCCACTAAAGCTCAGCTGGGGCAGCACCAGGCTGTGGTCCCTGCAGCCAGGCTGCCAAAGCCTGTGCCCACTGAGTGCCAAATTTTCTGACAGGGCCAGGAATCATGCCAAGGTCATCTACAATGAGCTCAGCAATTCCAAGGCAATTTCTCCTTTTGAGGACTGGCACAGCGAACAGACAGTGCAGGACAGCTGCCGGGGACTGGGACAGGGACGTGCTCACTCGCACTCCCACAGTGCCAGGTTTTCATCCACTGCATAGTTTTGGCCACAATGAGTAATAAAATGTTAATTATGTATTGTGCTCATGGGAAATGGGGCAGGCTTAGTCCTAGGTTAAACATAATGTCCTGCCATCTTGGATTCTTGTCCTTTCTTTTGCTGAACCTGCCCTTTCCAATTTTTTTTTCCTACACCAACTGTGCAGTCAGTGACCTTACCTCTTCTTGCATTTAATATCCTCAGCTGCTGTATCTCTTTTCTTCTTGAGCCAGATGTTAGGAAGCAAGTGTTCTTTCAAGGCTTCCAAGCCTTAGACCTGACATTTACTGCTGTAATTACTTCAAATAATAATAGAAAATGCATTTGGTGTTCCATGTTATAAAAACACGCCCTGAAGTAGATTTTGCACTCAGATTATGACAGACTTAGACTGGGAACACTGTAGGCAAGGTATTGCCATAGGTTTTGGCAGGATGAAGAATGGAAGACCTGAAGTCATAGTCAACAAATTCTTCCACATCTGAAGTTTTGCATTCTACCTGTTAGCCTACAAGAAGGCTCTGCAGTGATCTCTTGTATGTGTTTGGTACTATTACTGTGCTGGTACTGTGAGTATGTCTCAGAAAATTAGCAGGCTTGAGGTATGTGCAAACAATGTTTCACTTTTATGCTGTTAGTGTCGTACACTGTTAGTAGCATTGCTTTGGAAGCTACTGTCAAGATTACTGCTTATTTAAACTGATGCAGGCTAAAATACCAAATGGTATAACGGCAGAGACATAAAACATAAAGTTGTATGAAATATTAGATAGACTTACTGTAGTCATTGTGAGACTTTTGCAGAAACATCAGTCACAGAGTAAATTAGTCTCAAATTGAATACCACAATGCAGGAGATTTTTGCAAGCTTCTCTGTTGCCAGGTTAGAATAGATGGCACATAAAAATGTACACTGATTAATGTTGCTTCCTGTTTCACAAAGGAATGTATTAGTTCACTCAAATGGAATAAAAAATTCATAGGAGTTAAACTGAACTATCCATTGTTTGTTTTTCTTATTTAATCATTACATTTAGAGCCAGAAGGAGAAATAAAAAAGCTGAGTCAAAGCTTTTGAAACCTGTGCTCTAATCCAGTTAACAGGAAGATACATATATATATGACTTTATTTTCAAGTCATTTAGACTGCTCAGGTGCAAGCACTCACCTGGTTGAGTGCATAACATCTAAATTTAGAGTTCACTGGCTTTGTAAAACCTGAAGTTGCACAGCTACTTTTGAAATGCAATGACTTCAGCTGGGATGTCAGGTATCAGGTGAACAAAACTGAAAAAAATTAGCCAAAGTCAATGCATCAAAACTCCAATAGCAGACTTTGATCTTTGCCCTAAATCTGAATGAAGGTTAATGAGTAATTATTTATTGCTGCTATAACTCTGTATAGCACAATTATATGATGGGTTCCAGTTTTCACGAGTAACAGAAAATCCAGATCACAAGTATCAACATTTTCTTTTAGCACAGACAATGGTATGCAAGGCCAAGATGCAGCCCTAATTCATCTCAACACAAGCTGATGATCAGTTCTTGCTCTGTACCTCATACATAGCCTCAGTCTATAATCAGTGTTCTGTCAGCACCTTGAATGGACAAGTATTTAGGTGAAAAGTTTGGTGCTGGGATGCCTTTGTTGTACCCGTCACTTTTACCCATGTATTAACATACACTACAGATTACTAAGAGTTCAAATGTCTGTTCATATATTTTACTTGCTTTATGGTGTGTCTGCATTGCACTCTGGTTGTACTTGTTGGTGCTACAGGTTGTAGCAGGACATGAAAAGCTAACTGCAAAATGCAAAGTCAGGTGAAAATCCACTGTTACTTATTCTCCCCTGTGCCAGCACGAGGGTGACAGTGTGCCAGCAATCCTGGTGCCAATATTTCATGGCAAAATCCCCTGAGAGAAAATTTCTGTAGGGATTAGTGTGTTATGCAATATAGTGACTTTTTTACTCTGAAACATTTTTCCTCTGTGTTTGTAGTTATGTATCATGCAGGCATTTGTTTTTAAAAGGTCAGGTGCATTCTTCACCTTAAAGCAAAGCTCCGGAAGGCCTTTATCATCTTCAGGACCTTGTTCTGGACTGAATCAGCCAAAGACATAGGCAGTAAGAGGCAAGGAGATGGGCTGCTGCAGTTATCAGTGGTGCATGGTCCTTGGGGTGATGCATCCCAGCCCTTCTCCTCCATGCCGAGGAGCAGGTCTGTTCTGGAACAGCCAGACGTGTGCTAGTGGGTGCCACATGAAACTGGTGTTTTCCAGACATTTACAGGAACTCAGTGTGAGTAGATTTTCATGGGGACAGCAGAAGATGTCTCCCTAGAGTTTCTCCTTGCCAAATTTCTGGTTCCTTTCCACTGCAAGCAGGTGGCAGATCTCTTCAAAGGAACAGATGGATGTTTTTAACATTAACAACTAATTTTCCACAGGCATGTTCTTGGAAACAAATGATCTCTCTTTCCTGAGGTGGAGAAAAAAAAATCCAGGCCAGAGCAGACTACAAGTGTGGAAAATGTGAAACTGAACACGCTGGAGTTCTGTAAATGCAAAGCAAATGAAAACAGCAGCTTAGAGTGGAAACTGTTGATCGCCCAGAAACAACAAAGGGCCAATTCCATCTTCATAAAAGATATAAAAAAGCTGTATCCAAGCAATTAGTACAACCAGGTCTTTTTGCCTAACCCAATCTATGGACAATCCAACAGAAGTGAGCTCAGAGTCATCAGCAACTTTTTCATGCTTAAGTCACTGTGACCATCTGGGCACCAGCATGTGGAGAAAATGGGGATGAAAAGTTTCTCTTACAGGGCCAAACTTCATTCACCTTCTTATACAGCAGAAAAAGACTGAGGGGAATGTGACTACTCTCTTTACACATCTGGGATGAAAAGTAGGATATTCAAGTGAAATGTCTGTGACAGCCATCAGAGGCCAGTCTCAGACACTGATTGCTCCAGTAGAATAATAATAAATTCCTTAAAAGTGAAAATACCCACAAAACCAAATCCTGCTATTAAAAAATGTCTTGAGATTACTTATTTGCTGACAGTTTTAAACAGACTGACACTGTTTTGAGTCTCAGTGCACGTGTGACTGTCAGGAGAGTGTACAAAACAGGAATCCTGCTGAAGAAATGCAGTAAATTTCCTGACAATGCACAGCCATTGAACAAGAAACTGCTTCTGAGTTGCTGAGGAAAATTGCCAAGAGACCAGTAGGATCTCTGTTATCCTTTTTGTAAACTTTAGTGGAAAAATTGCATGTTCCCTAAGGTATTTTGTAATGTGGAAATAACTTGAACTTCGGCTGCCTGGCAGGGCT
>VZUA01029581.1:16451-33535 GCA_013401035.1 Horornis vulcanius
AAACCCCAACAACAACAAAACAAAATAAAACAAAAAAACCCCACCACCTGGGGTACTGGTTGACAGTGGCTGAACATGAGCTGGGTGTACCCAGGTAGGCAAGAAGGCCAATGACATCCTGGTCTGTACCAGGACCAGTGTAGCCACCAGGACCAGGACAGTAACCTCTGGGCACTGGTGAGCCATCTGAAATGGTGGGGGCAGTTTTGGGCCCCTCACAACAAGAGAGATCTTAAGTGGCTGGAGCATATTCATAGAAGAGAATAGAGCTGGGGAAGGCTCTGGAGCACAAGTCTGATGAGGAGCTGGGGGAGGCTCAGCCTGGAGAAAAAGAGGCTCAGAGAGGACCTTCTGGCTCTCCACAACTCCCTGACAGGAGGGGGCAGCCAGCGGGGGTTTGGGCTCTGCTCCCAGGAATCAGGGACAGGAGAGAAAAGAGGAAACAGCCTGAAGTTGTACCAGGGGAGGCAAGACTGGGTATCAAGAAGAATTTCTTCACAGGAGGGGTTGTTATACATTGGAATGGGCTGCCTGGGGCAGTGGTAGAGTCAACCATCTCTGGAGGTGTTCACTAAATGACAGAATGTGGCACTTAATGCTCTGGTCTAGTTGACAAGAAGTGAAAGGTTGAACTCCGTGATCTCAGAGGGCTTTTCCAACCTTAATGATTCTGGGATTCTGTATCAGAAATAAATTTTACAGTTACATCTACCAATTACCCACAGTCTTAGCAGCTGAACAAAGGTAGTAGCTCAATTATACTACTTCTAATCTGAACCCTTGATCTGGAACCTAAAGTAACCTTTGCTTTTAAACCAAAAGAACAGTTACAAATTGCAAGATCTTGATCCCACCCTGAACACAATTCAAATGTCAGTGAATTATAACAACCCCTCCTCTCCCTAGCCCTGCATCAGCAGTATGTCATTAAGGTGAGCTACGCCAAGCATAAAATGAGGTTCCTCTTGGTGCCAAGATCTACTCTAGTTTAAGACTTAGTTTCACAAAAGTAGAGATATTTGGCCGCTCTGTCAGAAAATGAGCTTTGTGTGCATTTCAGATCTCAAGATCCAGAAAGCAGTTTTAGGCCTTTTGGGAAAGAGAAAAAAAGCTCCTCTTTTAGTCTGGTGTGGGAAATCAAGGCACAGAAAATTCTCAAATACCTAGTGCCTACAGGCCCAGACTTAGAAATTAATACAGGTTTTGGTCTGAGACCTTGGAAAAGGCTTCCAGATTTAGAGATTAGAAGCAAGAATGTGGATTTGTAGTTTAAGTAAAAACATGTTAAGCTAGGTAGTGGAAAGTTTTAGGGTTTGAAGTTTAAGATAAGAAGTAGTTACAAAGGTAATAAGAAGTTTTAAGGTGTAGATCTGTAAGTTTGTGTGTCATTATATGATTGGTTAAGAAAGTCCGCACGGTGGGAAAAACATGTAAAACAACATAATTAACTATTGGGTTAAAGACATAAACATTCTTTGTGGCAATAGTTTATTGGCTAGTAAGTCTTTAAAATGCATTGTAACTGGAGATCTTGTGACTGCTGGCTTATGCCGCGAAGACGTTCTCACTCTTGATGAGACTGTAGAAGATAAGAGCAATAAATCATGCTTTAATACGTCTCTCAGTAGTCCCGTCTCTCTCACGCAATCCCAATAGTCTGGGAATAGTTTATGTAGACAGTATTAGCCTCAGAGGGACTGCCTTTACTGGCCAATTTCAATATTTTAATCCTTAGTATGACTGTGGATTTAATAAACACCTTTAGCTTAAGGAGTAAGTAGAATTTCAGCAGATACAACTCCAAGTTCCAAAGCACAGGTTAGATCATACAACGCTTATTTATTTACAATTTAGTGTCCAACAGACTACAGATCCAATTAGCTGCTGTGCTCTCCACATATGTTAGAAGACTTAAACCCACTACTAAAGTAGACATTGTATAGGAAAAGTATGTATTTCAATCATTAAAACAGTCCAGAAACCATGAGGCAGTTTAAGTATTTGAAGCAGGGAGACTGAAGGAAAAGGGAACTCTGCAAAAAAGTAGTTTGAGAAGGAATCTCTGTTAAAATGGACTCATCTCACATAATTTAAATGATTTTTGACTTTACCTGTTCTTTTCAGCTATTTTTAACTGCATTTAGTCTTTCTTGCATTCCAACTACACTAAGTATACTAGCAAGGAGACTGAAAAGAAATAAAAAGCTGTTTATACAGCTGGAGTCTCTTACACCCCAGATTCACCCAATTTACCAAGCTGTTTGCTTAACACATGCCTACAAGCATAGCAGGAAATAATAAAATAACTACATTCAGATTTTTTTTGGTTTAAGAAAAATAGCCAGTCATACTACTGACTACTACTACTACTTCTCATTCCTGCAGTGAGTTTTAAGAGCTATCACAGAAAGAAATTCTAGAGAAAATCCATTTTAAAAGTCTTGATAATTCAGTAAAGAAACTTCATCAAAATATATCCAACATTGATTAATCTTCTACTGTCCTCTTATTTTCAGCTTAGTATCCACACTAAGAAAACTCTACTGTTGAATAAATTAATCAGAGGCATCACTGGTGGTGCTTATAAGATGGAATCAGCAAAAGTACTTTTTCTGCCAGCATCATGCAAAATGTCTTGACTCTACATACACGAAGTGGATTTACCACCTCAATTACAAAGTGGATTTACCACCTCAATTTCAAGAACTTTGAAATGCTGGGAACCTTCCAAGCATTACATAAACTTTCAAATGGCAGCGACACCAGGTTAATAAAATTCAAACTAATACAAAGTCAGATAACTAAGTCATTCACAGGAATTACCAAAAATAACCTTGAAATACCACAACAAAGTCTGTCAGCTGATGCCAACAAAAAGGACAGGGCTTTGCACTCGTTCCCTCCAACCAAAGATGTGGGAGACTACAAAGCTATTTTCTTGCTGTGTAGCCTCTAGGGTATTGCTGGCTTCCCTGTATTACCACGTACTCAGTTCTAGAGCAGTAAGACATGCAGGTCCCTCACACTAAGTAAGAAAATCAGATTCCACCAGTAAATTCTACCAAAGGAAAACACCACCCTAAACTCAGCAAGCCAAGCTGAGCTGCTTTAACAGAGTACACAGAAATTTAACATATACTGTATAGTAACTTTAGTTTACACCAGTATTATGCCACTTTTATCTAGAGACATTTTTGTTTCTTGTTGCCAGGTATGTTGGGTCTTTCTTCCTTTAGGAAGGTGTTGTTTTATTCTTTCAAACTGTGAAAAAACAACCCTTTGTCTTCTACAAAATACAAATCTGCCTTACTGCCCCTCCCCTCTAGCAGACCAGAAGTTTGTGAACTCCTCTAAAACAGGTAAATCAAGAGCCCTATTCTGCAAGTTTAAAAGTCCCTACTAATTGCTTTGTTCTCTTCTGGCAGATTTGAAGGATTTTAATTAGTTCTGATCTTTTTTTAATCCCCTACATTCTAACACACTTGAACTTGAACGCCCTTTCGTCATTAAGCCTTTCAGTTCACCTATGGAAGGCTTATTCATTACTTCAAGATGCCCTCTATGTGATTTTTTTTTTTTAGTCCTGCCTGAAAGTTAAACACTGAATGAAGTTTTACCAGTTCTCAGACTGTTCTAATGCAACAGATAAGAGCTGCATTATACATAAGAGACTAGTAGGAAGCAGGTGTTGAGGTTTGGAACTGCAGGCTCAAAAACAAGACCAGAGATCCTGCGGTGCTCCTGCTGTGGGATCAATAGAGACTCATGCATCATTAAACAGCTCACATACAAACAGCAAGCTGTGTTATGCAGCCATACTCTTGATCTGAAAGCTCTATGATACTCTGCAGTGTCCCCGATGGGAATAGAGGAACATGAGTATTAAATTTCCAAGATGGTTAAATTTACCATTGTCAGCTCTTTGCAGTAGTTGTGAAACGGCTCATACACAGGACAAATCGAGAGTATGTTAACACAATGTATCTTCATAGCGCACAACAGTAGAATGATACAACTCTGTCCTGCTTTGCTTTTAGAAGCTCTTAGACATGCAATTCCATGTTTATTTTGAAAAAGCAAAACCCCTTAAAATACAAAGTGTCATTGTTAAAGTTTAATAAAATAAAACTAGGCAGTTAATTCGATTCAGCAAACCAGTTGTTTGCTCTGTCACTGTACACATTAACAGGATCACGAGAAACACATTTCACTGGACAATTAAGTGAAAGCTTTCACTTAAAACCTTCTTAGCACCATTTTTTTTTCCTAACAGTAATATCCCTGTATTATGAAGTTCTCAAAATGCAAACACTTGCTTATAATTTTCTAGGCAAGATTTTCACACCAGGAAGACTTTTTTTTCCCACTTCCACAGCTGGTGGTGGTTGCTGCATGAATTTGGAATTAGGCTTAGTTTTATTTAGAGCAACTTACACATACCAAGAACTGCAAAGGATTTGCANGTAAGTCTTTAAAATGCATTGTAACTGGAGATCTTGTGACTGCTGGCTTATGCCGCGAAGACGTTCTCACTCTTGATGAGACTGTAGAAGATAAGAGCAATAAATCATGCTTTAATACGTCTCTCAGTAGTCCCGTCTCTCTCACGCAATCCCAATAGTCTGGGAATAGTTTATGTAGACAGTATTAGCCTCAGAGGGACTGCCTTTACTGGCCAATTTCAATATTTTAATCCTTAGTATGACTGTGGATTTAATAAACACCTTTAGCTTAAGGAGTAAGTAGAATTTCAGCAGATACAACTCCAAGTTCCAAAGCACAGGTTAGATCATACAACGCTTATTTATTTACAATTTAGTGTCCAACAGACTACAGATCCAATTAGCTGCTGTGCTCTCCACATATGTTAGAAGACTTAAACCCACTACTAAAGTAGACATTGTATAGGAAAAGTATGTATTTCAATCATTAAAACAGTCCAGAAACCATGAGGCAGTTTAAGTATTTGAAGCAGGGAGACTGAAGGAAAAGGGAACTCTGCAAAAAAGTAGTTTGAGAAGGAATCTCTGTTAAAATGGACTCATCTCACATAATTTAAATGATTTTTGACTTTACCTGTTCTTTTCAGCTATTTTTAACTGCATTTAGTCTTTCTTGCATTCCAACTACACTAAGTATACTAGCAAGGAGACTGAAAAGAAATAAAAAGCTGTTTATACAGCTGGAGTCTCTTACACCCCAGATTCACCCAATTTACCAAGCTGTTTGCTTAACACATGCCTACAAGCATAGCAGGAAATAATAAAATAACTACATTCAGATTTTTTTTGGTTTAAGAAAAATAGCCAGTCATACTACTGACTACTACTACTACTTCTCATTCCTGCAGTGAGTTTTAAGAGCTATCACAGAAAGAAATTCTAGAGAAAATCCATTTTAAAAGTCTTGATAATTCAGTAAAGAAACTTCATCAAAATATATCCAACATTGATTAATCTTCTACTGTCCTCTTATTTTCAGCTTAGTATCCACACTAAGAAAACTCTACTGTTGAATAAATTAATCAGAGGCATCACTGGTGGTGCTTATAAGATGGAATCAGCAAAAGTACTTTTTCTGCCAGCATCATGCAAAATGTCTTGACTCTACATACACGAAGTGGATTTACCACCTCAATTACAAAGTGGATTTACCACCTCAATTTCAAGAACTTTGAAATGCTGGGAACCTTCCAAGCATTACATAAACTTTCAAATGGCAGCGACACCAGGTTAATAAAATTCAAACTAATACAAAGTCAGATAACTAAGTCATTCACAGGAATTACCAAAAATAACCTTGAAATACCACAACAAAGTCTGTCAGCTGATGCCAACAAAAAGGACAGGGCTTTGCACTCGTTCCCTCCAACCAAAGATGTGGGAGACTACAAAGCTATTTTCTTGCTGTGTAGCCTCTAGGGTATTGCTGGCTTCCCTGTATTACCACGTACTCAGTTCTAGAGCAGTAAGACATGCAGGTCCCTCACACTAAGTAAGAAAATCAGATTCCACCAGTAAATTCTACCAAAGGAAAACACCACCCTAAACTCAGCAAGCCAAGCTGAGCTGCTTTAACAGAGTACACAGAAATTTAACATATACTGTATAGTAACTTTAGTTTACACCAGTATTATGCCACTTTTATCTAGAGACATTTTTGTTTCTTGTTGCCAGGTATGTTGGGTCTTTCTTCCTTTAGGAAGGTGTTGTTTTATTCTTTCAAACTGTGAAAAAACAACCCTTTGTCTTCTACAAAATACAAATCTGCCTTACTGCCCCTCCCCTCTAGCAGACCAGAAGTTTGTGAACTCCTCTAAAACAGGTAAATCAAGAGCCCTATTCTGCAAGTTTAAAAGTCCCTACTAATTGCTTTGTTCTCTTCTGGCAGATTTGAAGGATTTTAATTAGTTCTGATCTTTTTTTAATCCCCTACATTCTAACACACTTGAACTTGAACGCCCTTTCGTCATTAAGCCTTTCAGTTCACCTATGGAAGGCTTATTCATTACTTCAAGATGCCCTCTATGTGATTTTTTTTTTTTAGTCCTGCCTGAAAGTTAAACACTGAATGAAGTTTTACCAGTTCTCAGACTGTTCTAATGCAACAGATAAGAGCTGCATTATACATAAGAGACTAGTAGGAAGCAGGTGTTGAGGTTTGGAACTGCAGGCTCAAAAACAAGACCAGAGATCCTGCGGTGCTCCTGCTGTGGGATCAATAGAGACTCATGCATCATTAAACAGCTCACATACAAACAGCAAGCTGTGTTATGCAGCCATACTCTTGATCTGAAAGCTCTATGATACTCTGCAGTGTCCCCGATGGGAATAGAGGAACATGAGTATTAAATTTCCAAGATGGTTAAATTTACCATTGTCAGCTCTTTGCAGTAGTTGTGAAACGGCTCATACACAGGACAAATCGAGAGTATGTTAACACAATGTATCTTCATAGCGCACAACAGTAGAATGATACAACTCTGTCCTGCTTTGCTTTTAGAAGCTCTTAGACATGCAATTCCATGTTTATTTTGAAAAAGCAAAACCCCTTAAAATACAAAGTGTCATTGTTAAAGTTTAATAAAATAAAACTAGGCAGTTAATTCGATTCAGCAAACCAGTTGTTTGCTCTGTCACTGTACACATTAACAGGATCACGAGAAACACATTTCACTGGACAATTAAGTGAAAGCTTTCACTTAAAACCTTCTTAGCACCATTTTTTTTTCCTAACAGTAATATCCCTGTATTATGAAGTTCTCAAAATGCAAACACTTGCTTATAATTTTCTAGGCAAGATTTTCACACCAGGAAGACTTTTTTTTCCCACTTCCACAGCTGGTGGTGGTTGCTGCATGAATTTGGAATTAGGCTTAGTTTTATTTAGAGCAACTTACACATACCAAGAACTGCAAAGGATTTGCATTCTCACTAAACAAAGGGAACGAACAGAATAAGCTGTTTGTTTAAACCAGGTACTTTTGCCCTTGATGGCCCAGGCCATGAGTCAATATAGTAAACGCCTCAGACACCATGCTGCAAACCCGCTAAAGGAAGTTCCTGCGGTGCTGCCAAGGGCTCTGGTACAGAGCTGTTGAGTGGCTCCAGCCTGGTCTCAGGCACCACAAAAACACGGCAAAGGGGAGCAAGCTGTAAGGCCACTTTTGGTCGCTGTTAACTAACACGCTGCAACGGTCTGCCCAAGAAACCCAATCGATGCGTAAACGTGGTTTCAAAATAATTATGAGAACAGACACTTCTTAGAGACTACACTATGGATAGAGCATCCTCAAAAGTCTTCTAAAACCAGGTTACAGCTTGGAGCGACTGGAATGCGGGAAAACTTTAAGATTTCTTAGACAATTTCGAAAACCTTCCTCCTTCCCGTACTCGACCAGCCTCGCAGATGGATTAATTACTGCACTCAAGTTCGGCGGTATTCAGGGTATCTATCTTCCCTCCTCCAAATAAAGCAACATACTTCAACTTCGCAAGGCGAAAACAAGCCGACATCTGCTTCTGCAGGCGTTTGTGCTAAATCTTCCCCCTCACAGCTTCACGGAGAGTATCTCATCCTCGCTCCCCGTGAGAAGCAGGGCGGGAGAAGGTACTCCCCGGCCCTTGGCCCTTCTCACCTCGCTGGAGTCTCTCCAGGGGGGGTGTCGGGCCGGGTACGGCACCCGTGGGTGCCCCCGCCCGGCCCTGGGGCTCTCCCTGTGTGCCCCAAGAGTGGCCTCAGCCCGAGGCAGCACCGACGGAAGCGCAGTGCGGCCAATCCCCACCCAGTCCCCGGGGCGCGGGACACGTAAACTGAGGCACGGCGAAAGCACTAGCCGTGCGCTGGATTCTATCCGGTGGTACAGGAGGTATGGGGCTGCGCTTCCGCCCGCCGCCGCGAAGAGGCCCCTGAGAGGGGATCCCATCTCCTCGGCCAGAGCCTACATCCCCGACCCGGCCCGCCCCCCATCTCCCCCTCAGGGCCCTTAGCCAGACCCCGCACTTCCCGTCCCCGAACAAAGCCCCACCGAGGTCTCCGCGCCGCCGCACGACTCTTCCTCCCGCCCCGCCGAGCGTCCCCAGCCACCACACCTGGAGCTAGGCTTGGCCGGCTCGGCCTCGGTGCCCTGAAACATGGTAGCGCTCAACAGCTCCACTCCACAACCCCGCTCCAACCGCGCCGCAGGAAGAGCGGCCGCCCCGCCTTGCCCGGCCATTGTCCGATTTAGCTGCCCATCATAACGAACAGCCTATCGTACCCAGCAACGCGCTCGAAATCCCGCCTGCTCGGCCAGCCTCGCAGAGGGAGGGAAGCTTAAAACGACCCGCGTCGGCGCGCATCCTGGATGCCTTCCATTGGTTTTACTGTCCGTCCGTCAGAGGAAACTGCACAGTCATTGGCTGGAGGAAGGGCGGGGCGAGCAGCTGATGGGCATTTAAAAGGACGGGGTGGGGTAGTGGTACGGCTGTGGTAGTGGAGAGAGGTCGTGGTTGGACTACTTCTCTACCTTAAAGTCGGGCTCTTATGTGAAGGTTTCACCTCGAAATGGTGATGCAAAGCAGAAAACAGAAGGAAGATGATCGTACGGAATCATCTCAGTGAGGACTTCGTAGCTTGCTGCCCTCCACAGCGTTTTCAAGTTCGAGGATACCTGAGCAGCAGCCCCGAGCCCCGTCCGCACTCAGCAGCCCCTCAGGCGCCGAGGGAGCTTTGCCTGGGGCAGCGCGGGAGATTTAAGCGGCTCCAGGGAGCGCGGGCGGCCCGGGAGAGCGAACAGGACGTGGAGCGGGAAGGGCGCTGCAGCGCATGCAGTTTGCTCAGTTTCTGGTCATTACAGTTGCTGAGAGAACTCAAATATATGATGCCCACTCAGCAGGGAACTGAGTCCTCTAAACTCACCAAAAAAGATGCGGTGACTCAGGCTGAAGTCCCAAAAAACCATGGAAAACATGCAAACCCCCCATGTAGCCACCCACGCTTCAGGCTGTAGCTAATGCCTGAGCCTTTCAGTGGATTGCACCAGTGATGGGCAGCTGCATCAGATATGACTAGGTGGATGACCTGTCCAGCCTTGTTGCAGAGATACAAGATGAACTAAAAAGGCTGAGAAGTATTAGAAAATCAGAGAGGGACATAGACTGGTGGGACCTTGCTCTGGCCTCCCAAGCAGACCATAAGACAGGAGCAGCCAACAGAAAGGAGATCCTCAATTCATCCCCTGGTAAAGAGCAGGTTACCAGTTGTGAAGTGAGAGGCAAGTGGAGGGCAGTCTGTACTCAGGGAAGCAAGCAAAATTCTTCTTTGCCCATCTTGCTTTTCCCTCACAAAAACCTCATAGGCAAACTCAAGAAAAGGGGGTTGGATGTGTGGACGGTGGGATGGATTGAGAACTGCCTGAGTGGCAGATCCCAGAGGCTCATGATCAGTAGTACAGTATAAGGCTGGAGACCTGTCACTAGTGGGGTCCCCTGGGCTTCTCTGTTGGGCTCAGTGTTGTATAACTTGTCCATCAATGATTGGATGAAAGAGCAGATGCCTCCTCAGCAAGTTTATTGCTGATTTAAAACTTGGAGGAGTGGCTGATACCTCAGAAGGTTGTTCAGCCCTTCAGACGGACCTCAACAGCTTGGGGAGATGGGTAGAGAAGAACCTTCTGAAATTCAACAAGGGGAAATGCAGGTCCTGCAGTTGTGGAGGAACAGCCCTGGTCACCAGTACAGGCTGGGAGCTGACCTGCTGGACAGCAGTGCTCCAGAGTAGGACCTGGGTGTTCTGGTGCACAGCTATCTGTCCCTGACCAGCTGTGTGCCTTGGGGGCAAAAAGGACAAGGCTGTCCGGGTCTTAGGAAGAGTATTTGCCAGCAGGTCGAGGAAGATGTCCTGCCCCTCAACTCAGCCCTGGTGAAGCTGTAATTGGAGCATTGTGTAGACATCTGGGCCCCACAGTACAAGAGAGACCCTGAGCAGTTCTATCAGGGTGCTACTAAATTGGTCAAGGGTCTGGAGAATCTCTTTTATGAGGAAAGGCTGAGGGAGCTGAACCTGTTCAACCTCAAGAAGAGATGGCTGAGAGGGGGACTCATTAATGTGCATAAATATCTGAAGGGTAGGTATAAAGAGGATGGACCAGGCTCTTCTCTCTGGTGTCAGCCAGTAGAATAAGAAGCAAAGGCAGCAACTGATGCCCAGGAAGATTCACCCAAACATGAAGAACTTCACTGTCTAGTGACTGAGCACTGAACAGGCTGGCCAGAGAGGGTGTGGAGTCTCCCTCACTGGAGATATTCCAGGACCATCTGGATACAGCCTATGCCAAGTGTTCTGGGATGACCCTGCTTGAGCAGGGAAATCGGATCAGATGACCCACTGTGGTTCCTTCCGATCTGATCAATTTTGTGATTATTGCGTGTCAGGCACCTATGCCTCACCTGGCCTTCTCAGCATGCACAGGAGTTTGGAAGCACAATGCTGAGCAGTGTCTGGCTGCTGTGATCTACCCTGCTCCCTGGCATGTGTCCATGGTTTGCTCACAGCGCTGCAGCTGAAGCATGGGATGATTGCCACAGGAAAGCTGTCAGCTAGCTGGAGAATCTGCACTGGGAGGAGATGGTATAGCTGCATCTGCAGAGCCAGCATTTGGATGGCCTTTCTAACCATTTTTCATTGACTGTAACATCACAAGCTAGCATTTTCAGCTGAAGGTTTCATTTCACAGCTTTCCATATGTCAAGAAGTAAACTTAGAGGCATAAATTTAGCAGCATATTGCTGCTTTTATTTTGAAGGACTAAAAAAACCAAATCAAATAAAGCCAACAAAACCCCATGAAAAATAGGTGCTATCACTGCAATATCGTTTTGCTAATCATTTTTCGGCCTCATTCCATTTTTACAGTCTTAAATTTTGGTCATTAAGGACAAAATCAGCTGATTTGTGAGAGAATATTCAGTAGGGGCTTTGACAGAAGGTGGAAAAAATTTAAACATCTTGTGCTGACAAAGGCTCACAGGCAGTGGAGGGGAGAAGCTGCACAGAAAGAGCTCAAACTTAGTCATAGCCCAACTTCTCAGTAAACATGGGAGAGATGAGCATGCACTTTTTGGATGGGAAGGAAGTATCAAAATATTATTTATAAAACTTAGGCTGAGCTTTTTAGAACATTCTTAATTTCTAACCAATTACACACTTGCACTTTCTCAGTGCAACATTAAAGTTACCTTTTTGTATGTCAGAGAGACCAAAATCCTAAAAGTGTACAAAAAGGAGTTAGTTACTGACCTATATCACAGGAATTTCAGGCCTTGAGTCCAACTTGCCCAAAGCAGGGTGTGCTGGGTTAGCCCACATTTCTATGAGCTTTAGTTTGTTTTATCTTGGAAAGCTGTAAAGACAGACTATGCAACCATAACAGGGCTTCCTGTTCTTGTGTCCTGGGGTGAAAAGGTGTTTCAGACAGTGGCTGTATAAAACATGATGGCCTAAATACAACCTCCACAGCGGAGTTTTTGCTTATTTGAAGCTGTGAATGGAAAAAAACCCAAACAAACCCAAACCTTCAAGATATATATATTACTATTTTTATTGTACCATCTTAGTGGTGGTGGTTGGAATTTTTTTTGATGGTTTTCTTGTTTGTTTCTCTCTTTCTCCCCCTTGTTACTGGTGGCCACGGCCCCAGACAGGCCATTCATGATAGCCAGCCCTCTGGTTTGCCACATTTCTGAAACTCACCATGAGCGACACTACTGAGAATGGAAGCTATAAAGCAAAAACAACCCTACCAAAATTTTTTTCTGATCATGGTGAGACTCATCAATATTCTGGGATGGGAGATGCCAATGGGAGTTAGAAGACTGATTTCACTGCAATCAAATCATCTTGAAAGACTTGGCCTTATGGATGAATTTTAACCCCCACCCCCAGAAGGCCATGATCATGTAAATAAAGTTTAAATTAAAAAATGTAAGAAGACATGAACAGCAAGAAACATACTGGACACAGGCTAGACCAAGTATTAGTATGTATTTATGCACAAGAATAAAAACAGCTTTACAAGTTGAATTGGAAATTTAAACAGAAGAAGTTTAACAGCTTTTGTATATTATATTAAATAACCAAAACACCTTTTTCCAAAATTGGTAAAGAATAAATAATATAATTTACAGTATGGTACAAAAAATAATCAGTAAGGACAGGCATTTTGCTTTATACATACACTATATAGGTATATTTATAATCTATAAAACAAATTCACATCTCAAACAAGCCAGAAACCTTAGGTGATATGGCTTAACTATTATTAAAAGAAACAGCATTAAATTTTGCTGCCAGAACCATAAGCTCTAAAGCAGTTATCATGTTTCAATAATTAATGATAACTTATTGCCATAGTGCTTGCCAAGGTTTCAATCAGGTAACATTTACAAGTTGAAGTGGAATTAACAGATTCAAAGGTTTGAAAAGGTTAAGAAAAAGTGCAGTACTTTAATAATAAATGCACCTGAAGTCTGAGTGTAGAAAACAAAATGCAACTGAATTTCCACTCTGGGATCTGCTGTCAGTAAATAAGATGTCTTTATAGGTTAAATTTGAATCAAGCCATTTAATTCAATTTAGAAATATAGATGGTATCAAAAAAAGGTTTAACAATGCTTTATGAAAAACAGTTACTATTCCTATGCTTAGTAGATTTAGTGATACAGGATAAAATGGATTTGTGTGAGTGATCAGAATGCAACACCTTGAACAGATCTCTGTCAGTGTGCACACAAACCTGGGTGGATCCAACCTTGGACTATGGCGTAGTAAACCCAGACCATGGTGATGAGACACTGAACCTTCTGCCATTTACCTTGTCAGCTACTCAGAACTGTCTTATGGTCACTGAGAGAGAAGAGTCTAGAGCAGTTAATCCTACATCTGGAGGCTGTTAGTGTCCCTTAGACCTCTCCAACACCTCACAGTGCCGCAGGAAGGCACTAACCTAATGAAGTCACTTCTTCAGAAATGATATTGTGTGCATTTCAGTGTCACTTGCTTGGATGTCTGCTTAGCCTGACATTGTTGCTTATATAGATTTTGTTACTGCTGTTGGGGAAGCTGAAATAATTAAAATTGAAGAAGTTTTGAGTATTACTACCCACCCCCCCAAATCCGCACATGCACCTGTGTGTGTGCATGAGTGTATACAGCACCTCCTTAGCAGTCTCAGGCACAAATTGATGGTGACTACTATTGTAAAGTACATTCACCTAAAATCTAGAGCTGGTCTGATCAGAGATGTGTTTAAATGGCCTTTCACATAGTAAGGTAACAAATACTGCATCAATTCAGAATTACCACAATGATCTTAATTATTCTTAAATTCTTTCCTTGTTCTCAAAATGCTTTATTCTTAAAAACCAGTTTCCAATGCATTACATTTCTGAAATTAAATTCTGCTTCATAATGCTAACTTTTAATGGGCTGATGCCAAACACATTCCTAACCCCAACATTCTGAGTGCTGAATTGATTTCTGTAATTTATACTCTGTTATTACTGGGTTGTTCAAGCCAGAAGTTTTCTGATGTCATGGAATCATCAAAAATAGCCACTTGTGCTGCCTTCTTTCTGCAGTTGTGTCCTTCCCCCTGGGTGAGCTGAGGCAGGGCAGCTGACAGCTCCTTGTATCACAGGCGAAAAGCCTTCATGGATCAGGATGAAGTGCTCTGCTCTCCACTCCTGTGGCAGGTGCAGCAACACTGGCCTTTATTCTAGGCAACTTCAGAGCCAAACCCAGTGTCATATCCACTGTGTTACCAGCATCAATAAGGAAGATGAAAAGTTTGTCAAATTACACTGGAGGCCCTCACATTACTCTTGCAATATTTAGAAGTTTAAGAAAGAGAGTTCAGATTTATTTTTAGACAGTACTTGATTAGAATGTAATTTCCTCCTGCATGTTCTGTAATCCACAGCCATAGCAGGTGCCTTCTACTTTTGTCCTGCAAATCTGAAGGATTTCCGGAGACACAGCATATAGAATAATCTGCATTGGTAATGGAGGAACCCAAAACCAAGAGGGAACAATCTGGGAAAGTCCAAACCAAAACACAGCTAAATGCTAAGTAAAACTGAAAGGTTTTAGTGGGCATGACTCTTGAGATTAACAGGTGTCCTCTCCATACCAAGGGGGAGTGCTCAGAACAAAAGAGGCCCAGCGTTCATTTCTGTGACAGCCTTCAACTTCTTCTATTCCAGGTTTATGCGAATTCCTGACAATTCTGTCAAAATTCTCAAACAAGGCTCTGTGTGCATTGGAAAACTTGTTCAATTTTCTCCTAATGACAGAAAACACAAGACCAACTCCATAGAAACTAAAAACCATCTGCCTAAAGCAGGGTGAAGGGACTGGGTGAACAGCAGAGTCAGTGCATTGTGAGCAAGTTACAACAGACTCCCAGTCAAAGAAATGCCTCGTACAAGTAGCTAAAGGCAGGCAGAACTACATCCACCAAGTATAGTGCAAGTTGGGAAATGAACCCATGATAACAGCCTAAGGGGTGGAGAAGGTTTGTTTATTTATTATTAATACAAAGTTCAGGTTTATATAGGAGCAACCCCTTGGAAAAGTTCAGAGCTACTCACACCAGCCAAGGTATGAGTCCTCTAACTGAAGAAGCAGACAAATGCTTACAAAAGGTGCACAGCATGGGTATTCTGGGACAGGACAGGACAGGACGGGATGGGATGGGAAGGAAAGGAGAAAGGAAAGGAGAAAGGGAAGGGAAGGAGAATGGAAAGGAGAAAGTGAAGGGAAGAAGAAAGGAAAGAGAATAAGAAAAGTCTCCTGAGTTATAGAGCTAGAATTGACGCATAACCAGCTCCCCAGAAATTAACTTTGTATCCTGCTGAACCCACTGGAATCAGGATCTGGGTTTTTCCTATAGTAAAACACAACATTAAATGCACAGGGATTTCAGAGGGGGAGTGCCAGACCCACTCATGCTTGGGAATGACTGTAATGAAGAATGATGCTGAGGTACTACAGAGCACCCAGAGTTCATAGACAAAAGAGGAAATAGGGAAGGACTAAGGGATTAAGCTAGGGTCACTTCTCCTCATGACACAAAACTGATCTCAACACTTTTAGTGTTAACCTAGTATTTGTTCCTATACATAACAATATTCTTTCCTATTTTGTCTCCCAGGTAAATCCTCAGTTTTTGTGAAGATGACAATATTTACATGTTTCCAGCAAAGCCAAGACTAGTTATGACACAGCTTTCCTAGTGTAAGCTCTTTTGCCATGTTTCCAGACCTAAAAAGCAACTGTTCTTCAGGGACAGCAATAAAGCACTCTCCCACTCACAGGGTGAACTGTGCAATGTGCTGAAGAATCTCAAAGGTTAAGAATATGAGTGCAGTCAAGGTGATGATGATTGTGATGTGATTCAAAAGTAGGTGATCCAAGAAGCATGGGAGAAAGACAGATTAGAGCTCCCCTACCAAACAAGCAAGCAGGTGTAAGCCCCGCTGGAATGGTCAAAGAGCCAAAGGAACAGTGGGCTGTAAGAACACAGCATCGAGGAGTGGCAGTGCTCTGGAGAGGGTGCAAGAACTTCAGTTTGACTGAATGGTAATGAGACTGCCAACCAGGATGTGTCAAGATACACAATGGTTCCCCTACCCACCCCTACCCTTTATCCTCCACAACTTTTATGTGGATCCAAAAGCATGGCATTCTGATCACTACGCAAACAATAATTCATATACAGGACTTTGTGGCAATCCCATCCCTACTTAAGCTGCTTGCTTAGGCCATTCCAAAGTACAAGTCCAGGACCATCTCACAAACCTGCAATCTTATATCGCTGATGCAGGGACACACTATCTCCTGTAATGTTGTTCCTATGTTCTGTTGTTGCCAGCATATTGCACATCACAGGACTTGCAAGTACTTCTTCAGACCTTTGAAACCAATGCTTCTCTGTTAGAAAGAAACATATAGGACAGGGATAAGTCAGCCTCAGCTGCTGCCCTCGTCAAGTTCCAGCTCTGCAAGCTCCAACTTAGCTGAACAGTCTGCACCAGCCTTCCAGTCATTCCCTTACTGCGACAGATCCCCTATTGGGGGACCACCACCTCCTCCATCAAACAGGATCTCCCTGCGAGTTGGCTCAGGTATCGACAGTTCCTGGGCAAGGTCATTAAACCGAGATATGTAATCTATGCTGTTCTCGTTCATCATGCAAGCCAGCTGGGAATCCACCACCTGGAAGAGACAAGGAGAGAAGAGATGAGCTACAAGTCAGTGGCAATTTCATGGAATAACTCAGGTTGGAAGGGATATTTTGAGAGCATTTTATCCAACCATTTCACTTGAGCAGGGTCAGCTAGAACAGGCTGCCCTGGACCTTGTTGGGCAGGTACTGAATTATCCCAATGCACAGATGTTCCAAAACTCTCTGGGTACCCTGTTTCCATGCCTGATTACCTCAAAATAGATCTGTTGTCTTCAGGTTGAATTTAATGTGTTTCAAATTTTGCTTGCAGCCTCTTGTCCTGAGAAGAGTCTGGCTCCCTCAGCTTCATTCCCAGCCTC
>VZUA01029581.1:48885-60703 GCA_013401035.1 Horornis vulcanius
GCTCCAGTACCTTCAGTAATTATTTATCAACAGATTTTACACTGGGCATTTACTTGTCTGTTTTGTAAGCTGATACTCTCTTGAGATCTTTCACCCAGTGCCAGTCAGCATGTGCTGGTTCAGGCTGGGAAGGGGTTAATTTTCTTCAGTGGCAGTTTTGGATTTGTGTTGAACACTGCTCATAACTCAGGGATGCTTTAGTTACTCCTGAGGACTTACACTGGTCAAGGCCTTTGCTGCTCCTCGGTCCATATTGCCATTGAGGGGGCTGGGGATGCACGAGGAACTGGGAGGGGACACAGCCAGGACAGCTGATCCCAGCTGACCACAGTGATAATCCCACACCATGGGGGGTGATGCTTAGTGTGTACGGAGTTGGGGGAAAAAGAAGGAAGGGGTGGACATTCAGAGTGAGGGCATTTGCCTTCCCAGTTATTGCTATATATGATGGAGCCCTCCTGTCTTGGGGATGATTGAACACTTGCCTGCCCAAGGGAAGCAGGGAATGAATTCCTTGTTCTGCTTTGCATGCATGGCATTTCCTTTCCCTAATAAACAGTTTTTATTTCAAACCATGAATTCTCTCACTTTTACTCTTCCAGTTCTCCCCCATCCAACCAGAGGGGAGTGACTGAGCAGCTACACGGGGCCGAGTTGCTGGCTGGGGTTAAATCATGACACAGCTCCCAAAAAAACCCAAGCATCCCAAGTCACCTAAGAGTGATTAAGGAGAGTTCTTCTGGAGTGTGAACTGCATTATTGATGTGCATTGTTATTCAAGACTCAAAGCAGCACTGGACTTAGGACAATTCTAAAGCAAATTAACACACACCGATGTTCTCAGACAGTGAAGTCCCTAAGGGTAAGAACACTCCTCCTTCCAGTGTTCCATCATTGGCAAGTTCTCGTCATGGTGTGAGGTATTAGTAAGTTGATTTGGTCGAGTGGATTTTTAAGAATACTCACCTGAGGAGCTGGAAGCAGCACCAGGAGAAAAAGTTTTGTTGCGAAGGGCAGACTGATTCCGTGTGCAGCCTGGACTCCTGGTGTTGATGGCAATCACCTTTCCTGGGGGAGTCAGGGACTGCTCCTCCTGAGCAGGCTTTATAGGTGATGTGGCAATGGAGCTCATCTCGGGCATCTGAAAATGCACATTAAATGAACACTGTGCACTGGTATAACAAATGCATTGTGAAACTCACTGTACTTAGGAAGCTTTAAAATTAAAATCTGACATACTACAATACCTTAGAGTACTCTAAGCAATACCTCCTAGTGGAGGTGAAGGGCAGCTAAAATTACCTTCCTGCCCATTTAGCAGTGTTGGATGTCATCAATTCAATATATTAACTTATGTTACAATTGGATTAACACTCAACAAGCTTCACACAATGTGCTGGACCACCACATGATTGAAAGAAAGAGAAAAAAAAAAGGTGTTCGTTTTAATTCAGTGCAAAACTATTTTTCATAAACTCCATCCAGAGGGTTGTTCTGATAAGAAATACATCTGGACAAAAACATTTTAATTCTCTCTTAATTCTAATCAAGTAGTTTTGAATTTTTCCCTTCCCTTCTCTTTCACACTGAAGCACTAACAAGAGACACACGGGCTTCAATAATTTTCCAGACCTATCCATTTGTTTAATTAAATTGTTTAAACTGTTTTCTAGAAAACCCTGCCTTTTACAGGAATCTGTGTGCAATCATAGGCTTAAAATGACCCTCCCTGCTCAACTGCAATGCCACTTCACAGTTTGTTTTATACTGATGATTCTCATTTAAGGAATGAACCACAGCACAGCTGGCTGTTTTGGCTGTTACAGATTATCTGGAGAAAACAGCAGGTAAGCACACAATCAATATTTCCTCTTAAAATACTCTGTGGAAAAAAATATCATGGTTTCTGTCATTATTTGATGAGATGCAATTTTCAAGACGTCTACAGTGCTTTCAGTGAGGCAGGAAATAACTTCCTGGCCTTTGCATATCAGTGCCACAATGTTCATGCTGCAAGGAGAGTATGTTTTTCTGAAAACCAGTGAGAATAAGGTGGTATTTCACAAATGAAAGGTTGTGTTCCTTCTTTTTGCTGGAATATACAATATGGTACATATCCTTAAAGAGCTCCTTTATTGTTCAGTAGTATACTATGCTACTTGGATTCAGACAGCGTGAATGTGAAAGTGATAGGAAAACACATGCAAATCCTAATTACTGGTTTCTCGCCCTCCTCAATTCCTCTCTCCCAAAGTCTCAGGCATGTCCTTCTTCATAGTTTGTGATTGTTTCATCATGTCATGCCTAGCTGTCACCTGTGTTACCAGAAGTACAAAGTAGATGCCAAAGGGGAGACAGTATCCCAGATCTGTGAGATGTCAGATCAAAAGCCTTTGCAGTTTAAACAAAGTCTATATCTGGAGCTGCATCTGAACAAAGATGGGTTTAAATTTATAATTTATGCTTGAAAAATCACAACCAAAAGGAACTTTGAGGGGGGGCTAAATCACCAACAAACAAGGATCAAAGAACTCCATGTTTGGGAACAGTGATATATTTGCATCCTGGGTGGAACAGAATCTTTAGCTCATTGTATCTACCACAGGCATTTGAGCAGATCTGCTGAACTATGTGTCTTTTTAAAAGATGCTTTACTAAATTTCAATTGGCTGCGCAGGTATCACTGGGGCAAATCTTAAATACAGGTAACAAAACACAAGAAGGAAAGCAAGTTCATGTCCTAAGGTGTGCCTAATGAGGAAGTATTTTTCTGGGACTGTTAAACAGCGATCCTGGAGTCTGGGAACTTCTACGCAAATCAACTGTGACGCAGTTTAATTGACTCTGCTATTCTGAAGAAATACATTCTTTTCACTCTCACAGTATGTAATTTGAACTATGTAAACATTGAAAATCAATGCAGTTCTCATGTGGAATATTAATCTCATCCAGGCTCCATTTCCCACAAAAGACTGGATTAGATGATCTTTCAAGGCCCCTTCCGATCTGGGCTGTTCTAAGCTTCCATGAATTTGAGAGAGAACAGAAGGCACCTCACCTCACAACTGATCTTTTGAGTAGTGACATTAAATGTTCACTGGAACACCAATGAGACTCACAGCAAACCAGAACTTCAAAGGCAGTGTAAAAAGCATATTGAAGCAAAGCCCACTCTAGCCAGCTGTCTTGTGTTGTGGTTTTTGTATAATTTAAACACAGGAATCTCCAAAGCTCTTGACATGGCTAGTTATTGATTTATTGTGAATGCACAACTGGGAAATTATTCTCCAAATGAAACCAGAGTTTAGTATCTGGAGCACGAACAAGAGCTACTTACTGGTTTGGGATTGACTTCAGTAGAGATGAGTTTCAGAAGGCAATTCAAGAGTCTCTGCTTGTGAAAGGTAGGACATGCAGGGACAGCACTTGACTCAGATGTTTGCTCTCTAGCATCCTGGGTTTCTGGCTCCAAGACAGCCAACCAATCATATTCCAACTGCAGCTTGTTTGGTTTGCCCATCATGAGGTAGACTTCGGCCAGTGTAAGGCTCTCAGAGGTTCGCAGACTCCATCCTTCTTCTCTAACTTGCTGGGAGAGGCGACTTGGGTCATCCTTGAGAGACTTTGTACTGGATTGTCCCTGAGGTGGAGGCGGAAACAAGGAGCCCAGCTTCTCTTGAGAATCCTCCATTACTGCATCTGTGATATCCTTGGTACAAGCATCGAGTAGCTGGCCCTGGCTGTGGATGGCCTGCGTTTCACATCTGCCACTGCCAGGGGAAGCCACACTACCTCTCAGTAGCTGGGAACAGGAGTCAGAGGTCTCTGTACTCCTCCTGCTTGGGAAAGCCACTGGAGAAGCATTACCAGCTGCTGAAGCAGAGTCTTTCTCATGCAGTTTGTCTGTGCAAGAACATTTCTCTGGGACAATTAGGTCCTGGCAGGACTTCATGTACCGTGGGAATGGATCCAGCAGAGAGAGTTCCTCCACATCAGGGATCTTGCTGCAAGTGCACACTGTGCTGCACGAGGGTAGCACAGCTGCCTGGTCACTAGCCAGGGCCTCCCTGCCCTCCGTACAGGGGGCCACTGAGCTCAGCTTTTCCTGGTGTCCTCCTGGATCCTGAAGTCCAGAAGGTGCTTTCTGGAGGGAATTAGTGATGCCAAGATTTGAGGCTGTTCCTTCCACCAGGACAGGCTCTGGGGCACCATCTTCAGTGTTTGCAGAAACTTCAGCTGTTGGCTGTAAGGTTCTGCTGGGCTCTGTAGTGCTCTCTGCCCTTCCCACACCCTTACCTTCCATTCCCCGCAGGTATTTCAGCTGTCCCCTTGCTGTCCCCTGACCACTCTGTATGCCAAGGATTTGGGCAGGGGGGAGTAAGTGCGAGTCTTTTGTGTTCTGTTTGCATTTGCCTGTTTCCTGCCAATGCACGGTACAGAAGGCTTTGGAGTGGACCACTCTAGCTACCCCAGGCAGTGGAGTCAGGGTACAGTTCTCCCCTGGAAAGAGATGGAGCATCACTTTCTCCTCTGAGAAGCTGCCTCTTGTTTCTGAGTCTCTGGAATCTTGAAGTTGCTGTTCTTCAAGTGTTTTACGCTAAAAAAGATGTGTCAAAGAATGTAACAGTCATCTGTCCCTTCCAAAAAAGCACCTGGGAGCCTATTTTGCAAGTTAAAAAAAGTAAAAGAAAACCTAGCTGGTCGAGGACATGTTCTCTATTCAGCACAGATTATAGTGAAGACACTATAATCAGAAATTAGGGCCTTTGTGGTGATAAAGACTGCGGTGAAGACCTGCTACAAGCCCAAAGTAAATATCCATTCTAAACAAAATTACTTATCTCTGTTACACACACCACTGTAATTGTAAAAAAAAAAAAAAAAATCTTAATCAACAACCCCCAACAAAACCAGCCAAAACCTCCAACACTGCACAGCAAAGCAGGCTCTCATGAGTGGTAGTAAACTCCAACTTACATCTTCTGACATCCTTAAGAGTCTCAAGTGCTATGCTGCTGCTTCTTGCAGGCTCATAAATTAAACAGAAAAGCCTGAATGAAAGGCTCAAGAAGAGGATAAAACCTCCAAGTCAGAAGGACTAGGTTTAGAACAGAACCACTGTTAACTCGCAAATCCTTCTATTGCATGGATCGAAGTTCAGAGGCAGGGACACCATGCTGTATGGCTCAGACAGTGCAGAGATACATTGCAGGTAGCAGCAGCTACCTTGACAAGAAGCTTAAGCCTTCACTGGTGAAACTGAACAAAGTGCAAAGATCTGTCCTTAATCTCTCTGCTGAAACTGGAAACAGAATTGTCAGTTATTATCCAGGCTGTATGGGGGTTACCCACTGACAAGGAACCAGACTAAGATCACTGTTTGAGGAAATGAAATGAAGGCAGGAATGTAATTTTTTCTTAACTAGCTTTCACAGGATCATAGTAGACAAGAGTTGAGGTAAAAGCAGAATGCTATGGGATCTCCCACAAAAGCCTCCATTAATGATGCTGAGACTTTACCTCTATCTTTACTAAGCAAGGACTGGTACATTTATGAAGTAATTAATTTTTCTGATGCAAAACTGAACTTGGAATAGAAGGGAATTGCTCCCAGGACACAGCACATGGAACAGACCGAGTAGGAAAAGGATACAACTCGCACTTCATGGAGAGCCCACTTCTGCTTCAGGAATTCAAGGAGGCTGGAGACCTTTCGATGTAACTCCACGATCATCCTGTATGCAAGAGAAGCAGAGCAAGGGAACAGAGAACAACTGTCAGCAGGAGGTCCAAGTCCTAACCTTGATGCCAGAAGGGGAATTAAGGAATAAACTGGCATTCTATAATGCCAGCACAAAGAATACTCTCAAGCACTAAGAAAAAAAACCACAACAAAACCAAAAACATATGTTATCCCACAACTTTAAAATCTAGGTTAACTCACAACTCACACATTCTAAAAGCCTGTCAGATAAACCTGACTGCCGTGATTCAAGAAACCATTTTTTTCCAGATGGAAGAAGATAGGAAATGATGGCAGAACTTAGCTGAACTGCAAAAGTTCAGGCAAGGCATGAAGCTACTACATAAAGTATAAAAAGAAAGAGAAAAAGGGGCACAAAAGACTCTTAAACATTTACTTTTTGAAAGCATTTTACTAAATAAACTTAATACAGAGAAGAGAATGGATATTTTTATCGTGATCATTGGTCACTACATTGAAGTGCTGGATTTGAAACAACACTCAACATCATAGAGGCCTCATGTTTGCTGCCCCAAGTTCTGGGCTAGAAGTAAGTACCAGGATGAACAGCCACTGATGACTCTGAACAACTGCACCAACAATGTTTTGCAAGGGAGAAGCTACAAACACCTTCCATGCTGCTTTAATCACTGGGTGCAGGTGAAATGTTTAAAGCCTTGGTGCAGGCATCTCTGACCACTGTATATGTTCCCTTCTATCTACTGTACATCCAATACAAATTTCAGTAGAATCAAAGCTACTATCTCCATTTTACTTGCTCTCTGCTCTGACATTAAACAACACAAACTATACTCATCTCCAAAGCTAGTAGCTCCTTCATTACACAAATTAAAAGATATAAAGAACAATGGTAATCTAATTTTCTAATAATTCATGTTTACAGACTCTGGTTTACATTCATGTTTACACTCTGGTTGGACAAAGGCTTCATACTAAGTACACTGAGAACAACTGCATTATCAAACCAACCGGCAAAGAGAACCCTGAAGAAAGAGGAAGGGGCTAGGATGCTGCTCATCTACTTCCCTATTCTGAGCACCACAATCAGTTCTCCATTACCTAAGTCGTGGGTTCTGGGCAAGACTCTGTACTCGAGCCCATGCATGGTTATTCCGTGGCTGCAGCTCCACAGGGACCTTGAGAGGAAGTCGTACTGGCTTTTGGTCCTCTTCATCACTCACACCTGAATGGAGATGAAGCACAAAGGGTAAAAGCAAGGACAACTCAGTCACAACACTGTATGCTCAGTTACATAATACAAAAGACCAGACACCACCATCACCTACAGACAACTTGGGCAGCTCAGCTTCATCAGTGGAGCTTGCTTCCTTAATTCTCTTTTGTTCCAATATGTTCTTATCCTTGGACACTGCAGTGATACTGGGGATTCTAGTTGAGCAAGCAGTGTCAAAAATTAGATGCCTAGAAACTCTGAGCAAGTACAGTATTTCAGACCTTTGAACAGCCTGATTTTACTTATTTGAGAACGAGGAAGAAAAAAAACCAAAACAAAAGGAAAACACATAGCTAAATAGGAGAAGGTAAAAAATTTGAAAATGTTCAACGCTAAACACTATACTGCTGCTGATTCACTGGCACCTTCACATACAGTGAAAGCACTGTGTAAAACAGCAGGGAACTGAGCTGGTGTGGGCATTTCCTTTTCATCTTAGCTGGTAAGAAAACTGGGTGAGTCCTGAAGTTACTGGGGTTATACAAAAAACAGCCCAAGACAGAATACTGGGCCCAGGACAAAAATACAACAGCTCAAATTTCCCTGCCAGTGATGGACACACCAGAACAAGCCTGCTCTTTTTCTGTGTTTCCAGCCATCTTCTAGAACACCTTTAAGTTCCAGCATCTTCTACTCACCATCTGGATCACACAGTTTCTTCAAAGCCCTGCACATGGGAGCTTTGATACGCAGGTTTCTGCCTTTGTAACGAACAGTTGTAGCCCTGGATATATGGAAAGAAAAGTACTTAGAGGAACCAGTAACAACAGTGTGTGAATACAGACCTATTAGGCCCTGTCCTCTTCACCATCTTCATATATGACTTGGACACAGGACTGGAAGGGATACTAAGCAAGTCCACAGATGATACAAAATTGGGAGGAGCTGTGGACTACCTTGAAGGCAGGGAGGCCCTGCAGGGAATGCTCAACAAATGAGTGGGCTGGGCAATCACCAACCACGTGAAGTTCAACAAGGGAAAGTTCTGGATTCTGCACCTGGGATGGGGCAACCTTGGATGTATGGACAGACTGGGGAATGAGATGCTGGAGAGCAGTGCTGCAGAAAGGACCTGGGGGTCCTGGTCAAGGGCCAGTTGGATCTGAGTCACCAGTGCCCTGGAGCCAGGCGGGAAATCCCTGTTCTGGGGGCACGAGGTCCAGCAACCCCAGAAGGCCAGGGTGGGGATTGTCCCACTCCGCTTTGTGCTGGAGCGGCCTCACCTTGAGTATTGTGTGCAGTTTTGGTCACCACAACATAATAAAGATTTTAAACTATTAGAGAGTCTCCAAAGGAGGGCAACAAAAATGGTGCAGGGGGAAGCCATATAAGGACTGGCTGAGGGCACTTGATCTGTTCAGCAAAAGGAGATTGAGGGGAGACCTCCTTGCAGTTATAATTCCTCATGAGGGGGAGAGAAGGGGCAGACACCAGTTTCTTCTCTGTGCTGGTGACCAGTGACAAGACCCAAGGAAATGGCCTGAAATTGTGTCAGGACAGGTTGAAGTTGGATATTAGAAAAAGCTTCTTCCCCTGGAGTGTTTGGGCATTGAGTAGGCTCCCCAGAGCAGTGGTCCCAGCACCAAACCTGACAGAGATCAAGAAGCACTAGGACAATGTTCTCAGGCACAGTATGACTCTTGGGGATCATGCTGTGCAGGGCTGGGAGTTGGACTTGATGATCTTTGTCCCATCCAACTCAGCTTATTCTGTGATTCTGTGATCAAGGACACAGAGCAAGACACCATCATGGCTACAGTAATGAATATAGAAATGTAAAGGTCTGCAGGGCAAGTTCACGGGGCATTCAGTCTTTCCCATCACCTTATTTTTCATTGTGGAAGTGCTACTCCTGTAACTCTGCTCTTCTAAACTTTCATGAAACACTTGTTTGTCCACTCAGGGAGAGGTTTCAGTCTTATAAGTGGACCAGGATTATGTTACTTTGGTTCAAGAGTACCCTCACAGACAGACGCTTCATAAAAGAAAAGTGGTTTTGATTTAGCCTTCCCTTTATACTCATGCCTGTTAATTATAGGAAGAAAGAGTCTGAAGTTTTTGCAGAATTTTTCATTTGGAAATATGGTCACCATATCTGGTGCAGACATGAGGTCTAAGAGCTTGTGCAGAAACCTGAACAAAGTAACTTTTTATAGTATGATTTCACTGGTTTAGCTTCAGTATCACCTTAGCAGTTTCAAAGATCCTTAAAAGTCAGAGGTCATTTTTGTTTTCACACTGTGAAACTACTTGATTTCTTCACTCCATCAGTCCTGTTTTCTTTTTAGGGACTTAAAGGTCAGGCATTGAGCCCAATCAAATTACCAATGGCAGTACTACCACCTAATACTTGAAGCATTAAGGATCAGCTGCCAGAGAAGCAGCAGGATTGAACACAAGTCCTTGCAGTAAAATGAAATAAGTTATAGAGAATATTCCTATGCTGTAAGTAAAACACAGTCATGCAGGAAGAGCAGTTGTCTACAGTGATAAGAGGAAAATCTGCAAAAGGTCAGCAGAAGTGAAGCCAGACCTCAGAAGATAGAGCTGATGGGGTGAGCAACTCAAAAGTTTCAGTTACTGAACTGTGAACTTCTATAGATTTGGAATATCCCAGGGCTAGAAGGGCAGATTTCCTTTCAGCTTAATTCTTGGAAACAAGAATTGTTTGAAGACAGTTGGTCTCCACCAAGTCCAACAGTGTAAAGTCTCTGTCAGTGTCTTCCAGTGTAAAGACTCTTAAAGAGGGAGACAGAAACCCTTGTGGATATCAAATCAATAAATTAAGGTAATGACATAAGGTAAAACCACCTCCTGGGCACCTCAGCCTAAGCATGAGACTCCATACCCTCTTGTATTTATCCTTATATTAAAGTGTAGATATGATTTTATCAGAAAATCAGCATTTTGTACAATGATACTCTTCCTTATTTGTAATCTGTTTTAATACAGCAAATTATTTTGATTAGTTGTGCAAGCTGAAACTCTCTTCCTTGATTTTAGCTAATGCAATTCTTTATTATCAAATGTGCCCTTGAAGCATGCAAATGAAGTGTCAGAAATAGCATTATTATTATCATCATCATAATTATTATTTTGACAGTATAACAGTACAAGTAAGAAGGGATTTGGGGAAAGAAACATTTTTTATAGTAGCTGATATGACTATATAAACCAATCAATTTTTTTGGAAATTGTTGCATTGCATGAGTAGAAGATGACTGAAACAAGGGCCTGGCTGCTCAGAAGGCCCAGAAAGTTTGATCTACCTAAAACAGCTGAGCTAATTGACTGAAGAAAAAGAAGAAAAGTGCTGGTGCTCATTTTTCATATTTCCTGTTTCTGTTCAAGAGTCCAACTAGTTGGTCATAAAGCATTCAGTGTTGAGTCAGGCTTCCTGGTAGTTGCTCATGCTCCATTTGTCTGCCACCTGTGCAGGTGGACCTTGGGCTGCAGGTATCCACCATCTGTTACCATAGAACAGCTTATAAATGAACATGGATCAGCACCAGAAACTCCTGAGTTCATCTCTATCTGTGCTTCAAAGGGCAGAGAGATGAGAAAAAAACAACCAACCTAACCAAAACCTAGGATAAAATCCAGAAAAGAAGTGTGAAAATAGAAGTATATTATGGAAAAGATGCTATTTGGAAAAAAAAAAACCAACAAAAACAAAAACCAAACCAAACAACGAAACACTAGGAGGAAAACCACATCAGAGAAAACCAAACTGCAAGCCTGCCAATATCTATATGGAGAAGCAGGAACTACTGCCTTCCCCTGAGCAAATAGCACAGTTCAGAAGTCACCAAGCAAAGTACACCATTCAGTAAATGAAGAAACATAGAGCACACATAAATGTGACAAAACATTAAAGACTTTCCATGCAAGTTTTCACCCTGCACTACAGCACTCTTCCACAACTACAGCAATCAATGCTATTTTCATGGTTCCCTCAGACATGCTTTCAAATATCCCAACTCCCCACATTCTGCTTCCCCTAATCTCCTTTTCCATTAAGTAAAATTAGCTTCAGGCAATCTAGGACAGAGTCTAAAGAATAACTTATTATCAAACTAATATAAAAGTAGATATTTTTAGACTCTATAATTTTATAATTGAAATCTGTGGCTGGGAGGCTAGAAAAAGACTATTTCTACGAATTCAGGGGAAAGCACAGTAAAGGGAGTCAGTCTGCAACAGAACTATTCTTAGCTTCAAAATACCTATTTTCCTCTGTTACCTAGATCCTGGATGTCTCCAAACGCAGAAAAGGGTAAGTCTTAAAAACACTCACACTACTGACTATGCATTCAGAATTACCAGTCTGACTCGACACCAAGAGCATAACCTGCCTACTTAAAATGGTTTGGTTTATATATTATTTTTTTCAGTATGAACTGATGTTTTACGACCAAGATTTTAGAGTTACAGATTTCCATTCAGCATGCCAAAGAGCCTACCCAAGGAACTGGAAGACAGCAAAGAATCACTCCTATCTCACATAAAGTACATTCAGAATCTGAACCAGACAGAGCAATTAATGCTTGTTAACGGTTTCTGTCTTTCTTATCTTGTGCTATAAAGAGCCTCTCAGGTTCGGGGGTAAAACCACATACACTACCAGACACTGAAGAGTGCTGTGCTTAACTGGTGCACAGTTACATACAAAGAGATCAAGAAAATATTTTTATTTGTTCATATGTAGTTTTTTATTAAATGTAAAGAGTGTTGCAAAACCTAAGTTAAATAAAAAAGTTTCCCTCCTAAAAATGAAATAAAACAATAAAACTTCAGTTTATTTATATTAGTTACTGGGC
>VZUA01029582.1:2563-15069 GCA_013401035.1 Horornis vulcanius
ATCTAACAATAGACTTTAGCCAGAGCCTGCACAATGACATCATCCCTCACTTTAAACCCAAAGGATCTCAGGAGAGGCACCTTACCCTGCATTGAGTTTGGCTTTATCAGCCAAAGTCCGTGGCTGGTACATCTCCGCCAGCATCTCTGGAGAGCAGGTGGGATGGCTGAGGGCCAGGATGCTGCAGTTCTGCTCATTCAAGGAACCATCACTGAACCAAGTAATTGTGGAAGAAGCTGGTGATCCACTGACAGGATCATAAATGGGTGTCATGGTTTTACTGTATAAACCTGGATTGGCTGCAAGTTAAGAGCATAACGTTATTCCCATGAAAAATGGTCCTGTCTACCACTTTCCATCATAACAATCAAACCCTTTTCTTTCAAGACAGTCTCCTATCTCTGCTGTTTCCAGCTGGCCTTGTCCTTTTACAGATGAGGTGACCTCAGGGACATAAATGCTCTTTATTGCTCTGTGAGATCTCATTTCTGTTGGACATGGGAAATGCATGCTTTCAAGCCTTTATTCCTCATTTTCCTTGCAGGTTGCCAAATTTCATTAATATTTTAAGACTTGTCCCCCTTTTTCAAAGGGCAACAGCACATCCTGTGTACAGGGCCACAACCTGTTTTCTAGTGTGGCCTTTCTCATATCAATGGAAAGGAAAGCATTTCTAGAGACAATAGGGAAATACTGACATATTGGAGATTTCTTGAAGCCACTGATTTCAGGCCCACTGTGTCTCCAAGACCATCCTACATGAAACTGGTCTCCTTTGTGTAACAAAGAATTTCTTCCTCTTTTTGACTTCCAGTCAGAACAATAAAATCATATTGATTTTTCATTACCTGGTAATCCAGAGCTCACTGGAGAGTTGCACAGGTTTAAGATATCTTCTGTAGCTGGTTCTTTGCTGTTCTTGTCTTTTTTCTTTTTCTTTTTGAGTGTGCCTTCTGATTGCTTCAACAAAGAGAGTTCTTCTGACCGCCTGATATCTACAAAGGCAGTTTGGGAAGTGAAGCAAGATGATTACATCCAAAAGAGCGCCCATGGTCGGTAACAGCATTTCAGGAAGCTTCATGTTGCAATCTGGGTTTTATTTTTAGCAGGTTGAAAGTAGAAGCTGTGGAAAATCCACTAACTCTATAACAAGGCCAAAGACTTTGGGCCATGAGTTTTGACAGGATTTAAATCTACTTTTGTAGGAAGTGTAACTGCATTTTAGAATGCCAGGAAAAAGCTTTTTTCCTTGAACAGCTCCGCAGTCCCCTATGAGCATAATAACCTGTGAAATATCTAAATTATGAATAAGCAAAAACCACTGTAATTGAGGTTCATGCTTTTTATTATTCAATGTATTTCTCATACAAGATTCTGTCTTGGTTCTCACTGTTCTGTAATGTACTACTAATTCAGATAGGTATTGCCAGTCACAAACCTGGCACTTCCTTTCTGAAAAACACTTTTACCCTGGGGTAAGCAAAGACATTTTTGACAGTATTCACTCATTCAAAGTTACATTGTTTCTGTACTGACTCAATCTGGAGGGAAAATGTCGGAATATTTAATTTGGCCAAATGCCAATTGGACAATTATGGCACCACTATCAGAGTTGTTAGGTATAAAAAAGACACAACACCTTTAACAATCCACTGCTAGAAGATGAAATTGAAAGTGGATCAATATGAGGCAGTAAAATCCTTCTGAAGATGAGTGTGTTAATGGACTAACATTTGAAGATCTATATTAAGATAAGAATTTAATTCCTATTTTACCCTAAACCAAAGGGATTTTGAAGACTGCTTGCAGACTCAACTGCATTGATCACAGGCACATATTTGGCATGCTCCAAACCCTCTGCTTGGAAATGCCTCATTATTGGAAACAGTAGAGACTGGGGGACTCAGTACCATGGAACATTCATAGGCTGGGGTGGGGTTGTTAGATATGCCCTTACCTGAACAGATCTGAGCGTTCAACTGAAGTTTTGAACATTTAAAACATGCTACATCTGAAGTGAACACATATAACAGGCAGAGTTGGAGATCAGTAATGTTAGTGAAAATAGGTGATAAATCAGTTGACCATGGTAAAATTGCCTGTGATGAAGGCTGGTGTATGACATTGATAATCTCAAGCTCTTAGTCAATGGCACACAATAATCAGGACCATGTCCTGTTCCAGGAGGACAAGGATTCCTAGAAAACTGCCAGCTTTGACTATCCAGTACTCCTGCAGCTCGTGGGACACATTCCTGACAGAGCTTACATCAGTTATCACAGAGACTAAGAATCACTGACAAGCACTGCATACTGAACCCCTCCAAAATCTGTCTCAAATTTCTTTTTGAGCAAAATGGTTTTGTGAGGAAGGACTTCACATCAAAACAAAGTCACCCAATAAAATGCTCCAGCTTAGTTGCCAGAGGAGATTTATCTTTACTTACTGAGCATTTTGCAGATGTCACTGACAGCTCTGAACACCATGGAAGAGAAGCTGACTTTCAGCCTCACAGTCTTCATGTTTGGCAAGCGAAGCCGCAGCATTTTGTGCTGAGTAGTAAAGATCAGCTTAGCATCTGCTTGCACCCCGCATTTATCCAGTGTCCAGTGGGTTTTCAGTAGCCAACATTTTTTTTGCTCCCACCAAAACGCATAGTCTGACCAATCTTGTGCTATTTCTAGGAAAATACAAAATGGTTACTAACAAACTCTGGAGCAAATGCACAGAACACTTGTTTCAGAAACATGTCTCTGCAAACACGAATATTTATCTAGATTAAAGCAGCAACTATGGGTCCCAACTTAGACCTTGTTTGCTGAATTCTTGTGGCAGTCACTGGGAACCAACTTTGTTTCCCCTGAAGACCTAACCTAGGTGCTGACTGTGGCACTGCCTTAGTCTTGTGGACACCCACAAGGAGAGAACCTTTCCTGGATCTGGTGCTACATATGGTGCAATGCTGTTGGGATTGTGCTGGGATAAGGAATAACAATAAAGGGTTCCAGTTCAAAACTTGTCAGTGCAAGCTGAAAATCCTCTACAAAATCTCCTGTGCACTCAGATGGGCACAAGTTCTTCCACAGTCTCCTGGCAGCAGCACTGAGCAGCTCATCTCAAGCGTGTGAAGAACCAGCTTCGAGTCCATGGGAGTCTTGGTTACACACAGCTAAATAGCAACACATGCACAAGGAAAGAGATAAAGTATTGCTGCTCTCAGTTCCATGGGAATTCCAAGATTAGATTACTTCCCAGATATCAACGTGTAGCAGCATGTAAAGCTTTTGGTCAAGCTGTTTCAGTCTTTGCATCAATCCTTGTTCCTCATCAGCTCCATGAGGCAGAGGCTATTCCTCCGCATGTCCATAACCCTGTCCTATTTAGGAGTCCCCTGGTACGAGCTGTGTCTCAAGAGCTGCTGACACAAGTCAGTTACAGATTTGCTTTAAATATTAATATAGAAAGCTTTTCACACCAGTTGAGTATTTTAAAAAAATACGGTGAAAAATGATTCTTCTGACTCAGTGGAAACTCTGGCTACCATCAGTTTCCGGCTGAACTGTGTGTCTAAGTGTGCAGAGTAGGTGACAGAAGTGATCTCAGATTCTCTTTCTGTGCTCCCTTGCTGTGCCTGTAGACAGGGGATTTTACTTTTCATGTCCTAACTTTGACTGGGCCAGTCTTTGCTTTTCCCAGCTCTTCCCTACTGTATCTATGCAATAGAAAAAATGGCTCAGACTTAGGCTAGAATGCCACAATAGCATGGGAAACAGGAACTTCTGAAGTGCCTTTTAACAGCTCGTCCTCTCTGACGGCCATGGGTGGATAAACAGGGTATCACCTATCTCTCCTGCCCCCCAAACCACACATCTGTAACATCTTTCTGGAAAGGGAGTTGAATCGTTAGCGTGGTTTAATTATTTTCGTCTAACTGAAAGGCAAACCCAAAGTTTTGTTTGAACTATGGTAACACAGGGGCTTTAGCCAAAAAGGGTGGAACACAGGAAGGGGTTCTGACCACAGAAACCCCTGGGTCGGAGAACCTCCACGGTCTGTGGCATGACAGAGAAGTGAGGCAGTACCATTTCAAAACACACAGAAACCTTTCTTCATAGATGGAAAGCTGCACATATTACTTAGTAACACTGTGTAACTGAAACAGGCCTTTACTCACTGATTTCTTCTACTAATTTCAGCATCAGTCCTCCAACATGAAGGTTCCCTGTGACCGGTAGTTTAAATTCCTTTTCTACACCTTCATATTGATGATCAACTGTCAGCAAGAGCTCCCAGGTGTGCGACCCATATTCAGTTGAGGAAACCATCTTGGGAAAGGTCTGTGTAAACTCTGCAAAAGCAAACCAACCAAACAAACAGGATGTTTTTCCTCCACTCTCTAAAACAAATGCATTTCTCCATAGTCTCAACATCATTCCATGCTGTCAGGACTTCACGGCAGCCTTGGATGGAACTTCAGAGGTGTTATCTTGTTACCTCTGAACTAGACTCTGCTCTTGCAATTGCTCTTGCAAGACAGGAATGTGGGATTTTTTGGTTTTATTCTGATTTTGCCACACCCCCAACCCAGATGCCTCCATTTGGGTAGAGACAGCTCAGTTTTAGCTGGGTTTGCCCACCATCCAGTGCTAATCTGCCAGCCTGGACACTGTAAAGCCTGCACTTGTGGGTGGGATCTGCTTTGGCAATCTGTCCAGTGAACAAAGGCATTTTGTTGACTTGTACACTTAGGGCTGTAATTTTCACTGCAAATCAAAGTTTACACTTGCAGTTCTGCCAGCTTGCTCCCATGGGACCAAATCCAGAGAGTAGTTTTACTTATTTGGGTACATAAAAGGGGAGACAACTTTAGTGGCTCTCTGCCAGCATTATCCAGGCACAGATCTGCAGTTCCTGCTGACTTGCACAGGGATGTAGGCACGTGTCCTTCTCAGCAGAGTGAATTATCTGAGATCCCACCAGGCTCCTGCCAGGGCAGGTGAACATTAATCACGCCAAGACAAACTAGAAAAGATGCTCCAAGTAGAAGCTTTAGTTATCATCAGCTGGGTTTTGCTGAAGAAAGAGCTTGTAGGTGTAAGGTAACTGATGCTGCAGACAGGATTTGTGATATTTACCAGTGAGAGAAGGTACCACATCAGCCTTCTGTCCTAAACAAGCCTTTGCAGTTGAGGTGTAGGCACTAAAATGGATGAATTCCATTTATTGCAAACTTTCAGCAACACATGAGAATCCAGGTCACAGACTTTTGCTGAAGGGGCCCTACACAGACTGCTTTTAACAAAGAAAATAACTAAGCCAGCAGGGATGTACAATGTTACAGGCTGTTGTAGATCTTCTTAAAAACAAATATTTAGTAATTTAAAACTTGATGTCAAAGCCACTGATATAAAATTTGTCATCAAAGGGATAATAGAGATGAGGTGGTAATGACAAAGTCAGCTAATAAGGAAAGTGATTCCAAACATAAAGGCAATGAAAGTGTACATGTTAAAGATTAGATGGAATCCTCCTTAAACAAATGATATTATAAATGAATAATCTGACCTGCTCAAAGCAATCCTTTTAGAGGGAAATCACCTTACCAGCCAGTTTCACTGGGATGGGGCTGGGAATCTGCCCTGAAGTTCCAAAATTACAGACACACATAGAGAGCCCTAAGTAAAAAACTGCAGCTTCATAATCGTGTGAGTCCAAGAGGCCAATTCACACTATGGAACAAGCACTGTTATTAACGGGGTTCTTATATGTGCCAGCCTACACCTTTACACCAAACAGTTACTAAACCAACAAGGGTTGATACTTATCCAAGAAGTTTGCTTGGCTTGCCTTGGTAAATAAAGGCATTGTATCGGACCCTGGGAACACTGGCTTTCCTGGCTCTGGGATAAAGGATTTTGAATTTGTGCTTCTGTGTGCCACATGGATTTATGAGCTTAGGTATGCACTAGACCAGGGGTACTCATGGAGAGGAAGGGCTGTGGCTCTCCTAAAGCATCCTAGACCCAGCTCCCGAGATAGTCTCCCAGGCAGGTGAGGCCTTCAGCACAAGTGCAGTACAGGGTGCTCAGGACAGCTGTGGTTGCAATATATTCACAGCAAAAAAAAATCCTGACTTTAGAAAAGTCATAATGCCCCTAGCCATGCTCCTAAGCATCAATAAACAACTTCAAAAGTAATCCATGGCCAAAGGATGAGAACTATGGGGTTTTATTTCAGAAGCACAGGGGTGCGGTCCAGCAGATGAACTCTACTTTTGCCCACCCTTGTTCCACTATAAACCATTATTGTTACAGAAAAGCAGCACTCTCATCTGCCCTCTTGGGCCAGCAAAAACATTTAGGAACTGATCTGGATTTTTTGGGGTTTCTTTTTAAATTTGGTTTCGCTTCCCAATCTAATTCTGCACACAAATGCCTGTGCTGACATGGGTGAAAATGAGCAGCCCAAGGGGTGGGTGAAACCCTTTCTTTCACCAGCTTGGAAAATCATGGCCTCAGTGCACTAATCCTGGCACTCCATCATTCCCTAAAACTGCTCACTTCCTCTTCAAAGGAGGTTTCAGTTTGAAAATAAAGCAACACCAACTCTTGTAAATCTACTGGAGTACACAGCACAAACAAAGCCTGGTCTCGCAAACGGGGCAAGCAAAGCAATGAGGACAACGAGTCTCCCAGTATTAAACCCCGACCAGACCCAAACTGTCAGGGCTCCACATCTTACAGCCTTCAGGTCAAGCCTGGATCTGCTCGGGAACGCGCCCCAGCTCGTGGGCTCCACGTGAGAGCTGGAAGGCTTGGCACAGGTGGATCAAAAGGCCAGAAACGTGTCCTCAGGCTACTGCTGACTCCACTCGAGATTTCTGCAGCGCATTTTGGCCAACGCAGCTATGGTTCTACAGCAACAATTGCTTTACATATCGAGCTCTCTGCAGATTTTAGCCCTTACAGCCCCAAATTTCAAACGCTGAGTGGGAATGGAAGAAGATGTGAATCGTGCTGGAGCAACGTGCTAATGACGGGGGGTTAGGGCCAAGAGGGGTGAAGCGACGTTTCCCGAAGTATCTCTCGGGCTGGCGGTGCCTTGTGCAGCTCGGAGGGTGCCCGGAGGGCCCGGCCTGCAGCGCCCACGGCAGCGCCGCTTCCACTTTGAGGAAGTGCCGCGCGGCTGCGGGGGCCCGGAGCGCGCTCAAGCGCAGCGGAAAGGGCTGTAAAAGAACCAAGCCCGGGCTGTCTGGCATTCCGTCCCCGCCGCAGGTGCCGTGGGGCAGCGCAGAGCCGCCCGCGGGTGCCCCGTGCCGGGATCGCCCCGACATCGCCCCGCGCTCCCGACGGGCGCCCCGCGCTTCTCACCTGCCGTCCCCGCCGGCAGCGCTCCCCTCTCCTCCCGCGCCCTTCGCCGCCACCTGGCCTCTGAGACGGCGAGGGGAGGAGCGGCACCCCCGGGGAGGCGGCCCTTCCTCCCTTCCCCTTCCCTCCGCCCGCCGTGGGAGAAGGCGGTGAGGAGCGCTGTCCGCCCCGGCGGGTGCTCAGGGTCACCCGCTCGCATGCTGCCCAGAGACACCACCTCATCGGCGACCCCAAGCCATCGAGCAGCTTCAGGTGTTACTTTTAGAGATTTGAGGCTACCCGGAGAAAATCAGTTCCGAGGGTGCAATGGCAAAGAACGGAGAGGTGTGTTTGTAAGGTGGGGATGTGTTAAAAGAGGCACAGCATGAAAGCGCAGGATTGACAGGAAAGGGGGAAAAGCTTCTCCATGAGCCAGATTTCTGCAAAGTCCTTCTTGCCTTAAACTTTTGACTTGCACGGTGGCGCAGTGATGAGGTAAAGCACAGTGGAACAATCAAGCCAATGACAGAAAAGAGAAACAGAGCGAATAAAGGAAAAAATTCAGATTAAACTCATATCCTGGAAAAAGACTGCAGAGATATAAAGGATGACTCTTTGACACACCATGGGCAACAAATAGTTACTCTCATGAGAGCAACGCAGCTGTGAAGTTGTCAAACCACAGATAATATCACAGGATATTTGCTCCCCTAGGCTGGCTCCCCGAGCTGTTCTGATCATATTCGTCTCTTTAGATTGTCATATCAAACATCCTTGGAGACAGGAACTTGAGAGCTCATGAAGACTTTCTGGGCTTTCTGTCACCTGAGGGCACACGGAGGCCTTTAATCACTCCAGCTAGACCCAGCTGGGATCAATTTCAGGCATTCTAGTTAAGCTCGGGCCGAGTGGATATTTTGCTCTTGCCTGAGGCCATGTGGAGTAACTACTTTTGCTGCTCCTTGGCATTGTCTTGGCTCAGTGCCTTTTTAGATCTTTGTAGGACACTTTGGTAAGCTCCCTGCCTATTATTACTCAAATAGAGGTACCTGTGCAGCTGAGCAAATAACTTTTTATGGACCATGGGGTAATATAAAATTCAGGTGTGAGTTTCTTTAAATAGTTGAGAAAGCAATTGTAAAAATTTGAAAAGTTCTTAGGCCAGAATATTCTGGTGTATACTTCACAGTTACATGAGCTTTTACTTTACTGGCTACTTTTGCATCCTAACTTAGGGGGCTAGGATGTTAAACTAAGAAGGTTTTCCTGGTGCTCCATTCAGCCCAAGCAGAGATATAATGCAGAGGTCCAGGGAAAATTGTGAACAACCAAGCCTGCTGGTGCTGCCCAGCTCAGAAACATATCCTTGGGTTTTATTCTCTAAACAAATAAAGCAAAATCACAAGCTCTTGATGAAGTTGGAAAAAATGGTTCTTGGGAGATAATTAATAAAAGCAAAGATGGTTGCCAGGCCAGTCAATAAACACTGAGTCTTATCTCCAGGCTGATCCAAATCCTGACCTCTTCTAACTGTAAGCTCTATTTTCCCCCAGTTGCCTGGGAATAACTAACTTGAGAGAAGAGACTGTAGGGTTTGATGTCAGCCTAGTCCTGCTGTGCTAGGAGGGCTGGGGCTCATGTTACACCTGGGAGCTGGGAGTGCTGGAAAAAAAAAATCTCTGTTACCCATCTGCCAGATCCCTTGGAGAGGGAAATGCACTTGCTGGATGAAGAAAAAAAGATATGGAAAAAAGCCAGAAGACAAAGAGGTTGGGGCAAGTTCTCTGTGAATCTAGCGTAAAGTGTTGCAAACAGATAGGTGGGTTTTCAGTTAAAACTGATCGTGCCCCCAGTATCTGAGGCAGGGATGGTTTACATCGGAGAAGTTGCAAATTAGGGAATGTTTTGGAGGCAGCATGTTCATTTTCAGTCATCTCTCAAGAGGCTGAGAAAACCAGATATGGAGACCTGTAATTGTCTCATCCTTCGAGAGATGAGTGGGGAAAACTATAACGGAGTAACAACTTTTCGCTTCCAGAATTCATGGAAAAGGACAGGAAATGAAACCTCCATTTGCAACTTCAACAGTTTATATGCTAAAAGTCAGGAATGAGGCTTACTGGATATAAATAGTGTTAATTTATTCTTGGGGTTACTCTGCTAAGACTGAATGTGATCTGTTTAGAGTTTGATTTCTTTTCCAAAGGGTCTACGACACACCCGTAGCTGAGAGTCTCTTAGTAGACAAATGTATGTTTTTGGGAGCATAAGGAAGTAACATGACAAAGACAGAATAATAAATAATGAAAATTTTGTAAAATACACATTTTACACATTTCTTCCAATATGCTTTTAATAGCTTCTCTTTACTTTTCTTAGGCCAGTGTTATGAATTATCAACAAGTGACAATTTAGTCATGTAAGACTGAGTCTATTGTTGTGCCAACGCTCTTGTTAACAAACATGAGGTCTGAAGAAATGTCTTCTCTTTTTTTCATAGGCCTCTGTATTTCTGTTACAATTTTTCCTTAACTATAGGGAAAAAATGCTCAGTATTTAATTTTGGGTGCTATTGGGCTTACCCCAGTTTATGGATGCATCTGTTTTCCAAATTGCCATTCCTCTCCAACTTGCCTTGCTTAGATTCTCTGCATTCTCCATGCAATAGCTGTAATACTTCCTCCTTCTCCCAAAGCAGCATTTCCCACTCTGGGTTTGCCAGGCTGTGTCAAAAGCAGATCTAGAGCAGAACCACGGGAGGATGGGGAACAGCAGCAACTGGTTTCAAGTGCTGCATTTCCCCCAAGTCTCTTCAGACATTCATGACCTTCAGCTTTTCCAAGGAATTGCCTGTGGGAGTGCCAAGACTTTGGAGGGCAGTCAGTGAGTTGTCAGTGTAGGAAAAGTTACATAAAGAAGTTTGTAAAATATTTTAATGCCCCTGCAAGTACCTGGCACTTGTAAAATTACTAAAGCCTTGAAGAAGCTACTGTTGTTGTACTTAGTGTCTGGGCTTAGATTACAGGTGAAGACTAAAGTTGAGGAGAGAATGTTGGTGTCATGTTCTCATATCATATAGCTGGTCAGTGGAGATCTTTCTTCATGTAATGGCATCAAAACCAAAGAGGGGAGATGTGAAAGAGTGGTGCCCTCTCTCCCCATGGAGAATTTGTTATTTTGTGATATAATTTCTGAAATCTTGGCAGGCAGATGATTCTTGTTGTGCTAAATAAAAGCGTTTTCCACTTTCTGTAGGCAAAGAAGTAAAGTGTGTATCTCTGTGTCCCCCAATTACTGACAAATTAATCAATGTGAACCCTTGCATGACCACCAGGCACTACTGACAAAGCTGTTGAGAAAAGCTGATCTGTACCACAGAGGGTTTTCATGTTGAAAATCTGCTCTCTGATAAATGTCCACAGGTGAGAGGTGGCAATACTTTATCTTTTTAAATCCCTTGGCTGTACTGCTGGTTGGTGACACTAACAGCTATGATCTAAATATCTGAAGTTTTGGAAAAATTCAGTTCCTGCAAGAGAAAAATCTAAGTCCTGTAAGTGATACTTGGATTAAGCGGAGCAATAAAAACCTCTCAATCGCTTGGTTTAGGAGAGTTGAAGCTGCTGTTGCAGATCTGAACTGGGGTCTGAGGCTGATGCATTGAGGTGTCCCTTGGTACAGAACAGATGGCACTGGCCCATAATGAGTCAAGCTCACAAAGGGTGTCTCTGTTCCCACCCTCCGGGTGTTGGGACTTCTGGGGGTTTTTAAAGTTTGCTTTCTGTCTCTGTCTGGCTCATGCTTGAAAAGCACCTCATAGCGAAACATTTCCCTGCCTGGTGCAGAGGGTGAGTCACTTAACATTGCTACCAAAACCCCCTTCCCTAGGAGGAACTGAGAAGGGTGAGAGGGAGGGACCAGAGCCAACCCAGAAGGGAACTTCCCAAAAAGGACCTAACAATGAGCATGTTCCCCAGACAGCTGACTGGTGACACAGACCTCTCTCATGCTGCTTTCAGCTGAAGCAATGAAGATTTGCAAAGCTGTAAGTGCAAACAGAACTGTTTTTTCATGACCAAGGATGAACTCATCCTACTATTCAGCCTTTTTACCTTCCTTCAGTCTGGCAATTGCAAAACAGAGAAAAAAAAAAAAAAAAAAGTGGTTTAGTCTTCTTTTAGGCTTTTTACAAAAGTGCAGCTTGGTTGTCAAATCTGTTACATGGTCTAAGACTTTCAGAAATTCTTGGTGTTACCTTTTCTGTGCTCCTGTAAGTCAGGGCTACAGGGAGATGGTACCAAGGTAATCTTCCTTGCTACCTTTTTCCTCTTAAATATGTATCTTAAATTTTAAATCCTCTGAAATTTTCCTCTTAAATATGTGTCTGCATGGTTAATTAAAGGAAATACATTTTCCTTCTCCACCCTTGGAGCCCAAGCACCTTCTGTGAGGTTGTAAAAGTTATGAGTTAAAAGTTGTGCCTGACTGTGTACACAACAGTTAAAGGCAACGAGGGACAGCATTACATCAAATGGTGGCCAGTGGATTGAGTCTGCATTCCTGTTGTGGGGTGTTTCTTGTGGATTCTGTGTCGTGTCTGATGGGAATGTCTTGCAATTGTAATCTCAGCTGTAGGACCAAGAAAAGAAAGAGCCCCAAAGGCAAACATAGGATTTGGTACTATCCTTTCCAAAACAGGAATGAGAAAGTCTGATTACATCCTGTTATTATAACTATTTTCTTTAGGATACTATTTCTCAGTTGGAGTGACACTGAGATATTATCTGATGCTGGATTGAGGCTATTTGGATGGGAGTTTTTAAGATAAATAGACTCACCTTTGTTTGACCTCTTCAGTTCAATATCACTCATATTAATAGTACCCTAAGTCATTCTTCATCCTTTCTAGATGCTTTAAATATAACAGCTGTATTTACATGATCTAAATGAAACCGAAAGTTGTGTGTCTGTGCAGATGAGCTGAAGATAGTCTTTTGCCCTGAGGAGACTGAAACTGAAATGAAGGGCATGGTGGAATGTAAAAGTGACCTCACTCCAATCCCAGAAAAAGCAGAATGGCTGGAGATTGCAGAGTGGCTCTGTAAATCAGCTGTTTCTGAGCCACAGGTGGCAGAGAGAGAATTGTACAGGTGTCCTCTA
>VZUA01029586.1:11356-36280 GCA_013401035.1 Horornis vulcanius
AGGGGTTCAGTGGTAATTTGGAGGGTGGTTGTTGTTGTTGGGAATCGGGGTGTGATTTGGGGGTTTTTGTTTTTTTGGGTTTTTTTTGGTAGATTTGCACAATTCTTGAAGTAGGTGTGTTTAGTGCTGTGGGTGTGATGCTGGGCAGTAAGGATTTTAAATGGTTTGGTTTCCTGGGGTCTAATCGGCCATGAAGGGTTGGTTTGGTTTTTTTTTCTTTAAACACTGAGATATACTTGTGGGGTGGCATTAACTTAAATATAAAATTTAATGTTGAAATATTCTGAACTCCAGTGTGGGGCACTGTGAGGAGCATCGGTTTTATCACTTCATTGGTTTTGTCACTTCATCGATTTTATCATTTCATCGATTTTATCATTTCATTGATTTTATCATTTCATTGATCATTGATTTTATAATTTCATTTCATTGATGCTATCACTTCATCAGTTCTATCACTTCATCAGTTTTATCATTTCATCGATTTTATCATTGCGATTTCAGCTTTGAACCTCAGTGGATTTCATACAATCTTCTTTCATGAGGTTTAAAAAAAAAAACAAACTAAACTTAATTTTTGATCAGTTAATCTGGAATCTGTCTTGACATTATGGCTAGATTTTGTTTGTTTAGCTGTGCAGTGCTTTATCTTTAAACATGTTGGATTTGTACTCCAACAGTCTCAAACTGCAAAGACATTTGCCTAAACCCACACGTGGAACTCCAGACTGTTTGCCTAAAGAGCCAGAAGACCTCAGTGGCTGTATAGGACACAGCATCTCAGATTTCCTTTCTCACTTCACAGCAGAGAAAACAGCAGCTGGCTGCAGTGGAAATGGAGATTTTTTTGGAAGATAGCTTGTGGAGCTTTGCTTTGCAGAGTTTCAGAATACTTTCCTGGCAGGGTGTAGGAACAAAGCTGAGCTTTGAGGAGCCCTCAGGTGCTCAGAGCTTCCCTAAAAATCTGCAGGGCTTTAGAAACCAAAGCTTTCTCAGCACTCTCTCCCTGCTTTCCTGCAAGGCCAAATATCAAAGACAATCTCCACCCTGCATTGGTGCCTTCAGAATCTTCTACTCTGAGAGGTGGCTTTGGGGGGAGGATGTGAGGATTTCAGCATCACTGAACCAATTAATGACAAACCCTCATCACAGACACCCCAAAAGCACCTGGGATCAGAACTAGGGAGCACTGGAACTGCTCGTGGGACAACTCAGACTACCCAAAGGATCAGTATGACCAAAAACTTCTACCTGCTGGATTTATAAGTGTAAGGTTGACCTGGTTGGTCACAGGACGCTGCCCTGTAACAAGTTTCTCTTAAGAGCTACAGTTGCAGGCTACTGGAGCATTGTCCCCTCTTAGAAAAGGTTGCTCCCCAGTACAAACCCCTCTGCAGTGACATTAAATCGAGGGGAAGGCGTTGTTTGTGGTCAAGGTGTTGTGTTTGACTTGTAAAATTCATCGGGATTTGGAACAATTCCCCCGGATGGGGGAAAAAAGCTTTGTCAAAAGCTCACTGCTTCAACTCCTGCTGCAGTTTTAGCCTCGGCCAAACCTGAGCTGAGCCCTCACAAACCATCTTGTGAGCCCCCCAAGAAAAACTGGGTTTGCTAATCCCTTCTTTTGACTCCCAGTCAGGCTTTGATATTTTTCTGCTCTGATAACAGGATTAGTACTGATTAACACTCCAATCACTCTTGCTTGCAGATGCAAACACACTGCGGCAGCCGCCTCGGAACTTAGCAGTCAGGGTTGCAAATAAGACTGAGAGCTGACACGGGGCATTAAACGTGGCCAAAAACGAAGGAAAACACAACAATCCGATGCCTTTTGCATATGGCAGGAGTCACAGTCTGATCAAAAAACCACGGACACAGTAAATACGGACAGAGAGCGACAGATGGAGTTTTGCTCAGAATAACTTCAGGGCAGAGTAGTACTTGCAAAGCCAAGAACAAACAGAAAAATCCTCCTTAAAATGCCCATAATTTCCCTCAGATAGGCACTATCGCTGTGCAGAGGCTTCGTTCATTTTCTTAAAAACCAACTGAACCCAATCCTGTGCTGGCATGCAGTGTGATGGGAAGGCTGCTCAGTAAATCCCCTGGAGCATTCCCCCTGCCAGTGTGTGTTTATTCCAGACTGTTCCCTGCTCTTTGGGATGGCATCCCATCCCAGAAAGGCCTCCCTGGAGCTCCAGCCTTCACGTGCACCTCAGGGAAATGGTGACTCTCGACTAGAATTGCATCTAAGCATGTACTGGCAGGATAATTAGCAGCTGAGGTGTAAAGCAAGGTGGCATTTATCAAATCTGAAGATTATTTTTGCTTAATATATTACGCTGACTTTAATTTTTAAGGCTGTTGAGGTGGGCTTTAATTTATTACTCAAAATTAAATTTCAATGAGTTTAACCTTATCTGTTAGATATGAGTATTCCTTGTAAGAAATACCTTTAACTTACACAAAGGTATGTCCCATCTGTGAACATACATTATATGGGACCAAGGATATTTCAAATTTATAGCAGAAATACGAAGTGATTGCAAGATTTTTTACAAACTTAAACCATGCCAAAAGAAAACTGAGCTTCATCAATAAAAGCCATTGCACCTTGCAGAGTGGATGCGTGCAGGACACATCACAGGATGTGTGGGGATCTCACAGCTCAGCCCAGCGCATGGAAATATTCCTCACTGCTGCTCTGTAGCTCTGGAAACTCTTCTGGGCCAGTGGGATAATTGATAAACACTGCATTGTGTCTTGGGGAAAATAGTTGGAAGTAGTTGGAAAAAGGTTTTAAATTAAATTACTCTCTCCAATTATTAGAGAGACCACTTTTGAGGGGGAAAAGACTCTGTCACCTTCACATTTTTGTCTTGTTTTCTGTGGGAAACAGGTACAGTCTTAAGATCTCACAGCGAAATGGAATTATTTTAGTCCTGGAAATACTTTTTCTTTGGTTTTGAAGCAATCTTTTTTGGTCTGTGGCTGTTTCAGACAAGCCCAGCTCCCAGTAAAAGGGAACCCTCACTTGGGCAGTACTGCCTGGCTGTGCCAGTTGTGGAATCCTGGGGCAAAGAAATAAATGGCAATTTTTAAACCAGTTCAGTGTGTAAATATTATTCCCACCTTACAGGTTAGGGATGTGGGAATGAAGTTTGAATTCTGCTGTAAACTCAACGTAAAAGCACTGGGTCCCCCAGCAACTCAAAGTGGCTGGAATTCAAATTAAAGAACCTAAAATCAGTGCAGAAAAGTGGGAGGAACAGGATGGGAAACACAGCCAGTCCAGTCCTTCCTGCTCTGCTTTAGTCACCAAATCATTCTTCCTGTGGAACAGTGGCCACGAGGGGACATCACACTTTTCCCATCTTTCTGTAAACTCGTAAAACTCAGCTTTAGAGGCATTAAAATTTGTCTGGCTTCTAATATTTGAATATAAATTAAGAATTTCAAAGCCTGGAACAAATAAATTCAGTTCTTCCTTGACTATAGCTCAAGAATGTGCAATAAAAACGATACATTTCTCTTTAGAGAAAAAGAAAGCCCTAAATATTTTTGACATGTTCGTCTCTTGGAACGCTTGGATGCCACATTTTGTTTTATATTCCGTGGAAAGAACTGTCAATCCACAAGGAACAACTGCATCTCTCAGATGGAGAGCTGCAGCACACCCTTTCCACAGCTGGGAGTTGAGGAAAGGATTCCTGATGGACAAATCCTGTTTTTCTGTGCATTCCCAGCTTAGGAGGCAGGATCAGTCAGGGTGCCAGCATTTGTCAGCTCTCAGAAGCTTCTGAATCATCACTCAGAGAAATTTAAAGTCACTCTCCACAGCCTCCATTTACTGGGATGTCTGGGGGACAGCAATGGATTGTTTTCCTAAAGAGTTCTGTCACGTACCTGTGCAGCCAAATGCTGTCCAGTCACATTTCCCTTCACTGAATAACAAACAGTTAAAATTTGGGGGTTGCAGTGTTCCTTGGACATTGACCTGCCTTCCTGCATAAATATGCAACCAGGCCATTTTCTCATGTCTGTCAGGTTTATTTCTGACAAAATGTAGAAAGGGTCTCTCTAAAAAAAGGTAGAAAATGTAAAAAGGGTCTCTCCCCTTTCCTACAGGCCCACACTCTCCTGTTCCTCCTCCTCCTTGTTGATCCTCTGTTTTATCCACAAAAGGACTCGAGGCAAGCTAACTCAGCCCTGCTTTAGAGAAGCAATTTAATATGGGATAATCACTGGGGTGCAGTATCTTCCTAGCTGAAAGAGATTTCTTTGCTTTTCTACGGATCACCTCTCCCACATTGAAAATGAAATTAGCCTCACATGCAAGCTATCCCCTGAGAGAAGGCAGGAAAGATACAGATCATCTCCCTGAAGTCACTCCACCAAATAACAAAGCAAATAACAGGCAGGTCATTTCTCAAGTCAGTTGCACTGCACAAGACCAAACAGAAGCTCTCCATAATTCTCAGCTATTTCAAGTTAAAATTAAGTTTAGTTGGGTTTAACAAACTCATTGATAAACCCTGCAGTCTGTGAGTGATTTGTACTTTTTGTCATGGAAAAAGGTTATTTTTAGTAATAAGCATGCCAGTTTGTAGGCATGGCCTGTGAAATGTGTTTGTGATTACAAATGCTGGTTTGTTGAATTAAACCCATAACATGAATTCAAATACATGGCAGTGTTTGAAAGAGAGGGATGAGTAATTCTGATGGAATGAAAAAAAATTAATCAGAAATCACATTTAGGGGTACAGATACCCACTGAACTCACATATTAACAATATGGTAGTTCTCATTCTAATGAAATAAAACCAAAACAACAGAAAAGGATGATGAGGTATCCTCAAATCTGAGAGATAAGAGTGGTGGAGACTAGGGCTTGATCTAAAATCCACTGGAGCTGAGCAAGCACCAATATTCAACTTCAGCCTGATTTTGGATCAAGGGCCTGAGTCTTTTGAATGAAGCACATGGAGATGTGAGTATGAAAGCCTAAACAGAGAAGAAAAGAATTGAAAGAGCTCACTCTCTACATATTTGTATGCACATACATATACCCACAAAACACAGGCTATCATTTCAGTTTACAACAATTTTATTTATTCCAACGTGGCTAAAGTATCTTATTTAGTTAAAAAAAGGAAATAGGTAAGTAGTGTCCACTACCAAAGATATACAGAATATTGAAATTATGACTACACTGTACAACATCACTGCAATTGAAAGAACAAAGCAGAGTATTCAACACAGCCTATGAACTAAAAAAAACCAAATAATTAAAAAAAAAAATAAGAGCTGCTACTGTCCCTGGAAGTGCTTTCTGGATAGTGGACATGGTGTTCAGATAAGAGTCCTTGTCAGTGACAGGAAATCTTTAACACTGAAAGATTACATGGCTATGCCAGGTGTGAGGCAAACCATCAAATAAAAACATGCCCAACTTCCCCTGGCTTGCTTTGGCTAAAAAATAATCACACCACCACTGCTTTTCAGTCTTTGATCAGTTAATAAAACTTAAGACACATCAGTGGCTTTGTGGGCTATCAGCATTCTTGTCCACCAGGGCTTCTTTGGTTCTGTTGTCAAGAGTACTTCCACAACAACCTCTTTTTGCAAGAATTGGGAACTGTGTCTGAGTTACAAAGCAAGAAAAGAGCATCAGGGACACACTGAGTTCCGCAGCTCTGGGCAGAATTTAGTAGGGCTTCACTCAATTTCATTCATCCAGGTGGTAACACAGGTACACTTGAGCACAGAACAGACAGAAAGCGCTTGTGACACAGAGACCAGGAGCTTTCCTTCCCTTTCTAGGCCTACTCTACCAGGGAGAAAAAGCAAAGGAGATGAAAAAAAAAAAAAAAAAAGAAAGGAAAACTAAGTCTAAGTGAATTACTCCTAGCACAAGTCGATCGTTTCTGTTTTATTAAAAACTTACAGTTTTTCCTCTGTCTTCGCTGTCCTTTGAAACTTTCTATAGCAACCTACAAGGGCTTAAATACTTTCAAACAGCGGCCGCTTAACAGAACAAGGGTAAAAACAAACAAACAAACAAAAAAAAAACCAAACAGAAATTAACCACAGCGGAGGAAGGAGCTATTTGGAAGTGTGAGATTCCAACCCTGCTATTTCTGGAGGCCCAGAGCTTTGCGGGCACGGTGGAGGCAGCTTTGCATGCAGAGAGCCAGGGAGGAGAGGCAGCGCTTACCTGCTTCCGACAGGTCCCGCAGGGAGGAGCTGAGCGCGCTCCGCTTCAGCCCCTCGCCGCCGGCGTAGCTGTCATCCAGGCACGCCCGGGGCAGGCTCCCGTTCCCGGAGTCCTTCTTCAGGCTGGAGCACTGCGACATGCTGGGACGAACCACTCCCTTCTGCTTCTCCAGCTCGGCTGCAACACAACACGCGCGGGTGGTGTTTGTCAGTCGGTGTTTGTCGGGATAAAGGAACCCAGAGCATCCCCGTGTCTGGAGGGGAGTGAGAGCCAGAGAGCAGCTTCACCCCTCTGGGCCTCTTCTGGGAAAATGGGGTAAAATTCCGTGTTCTTCCACTCAAGGGACTAGCAGCAAAATGTGTCAGTTTGGACCTTATTGACCACGGGAATTGCAGCACGGAAATGAAGACAAATTCAGTGAAGCTTATTGCAAGGGCCATCCTTGGGGATTTCAGTGTGAGGTAAATGACTCCCAAAATTCTGGCTGTAATTTATGATACAAATCACAGATCCTTCTGTCCAAATTATCCCCAAAATCTTACTGGAATTTATACTGCAAATCACAGACCCAGCTCTCCCCTGCCCACATTATCCCTAAAATTCTTGTTGTAATTTATACTGCAAATCACAGACCCAGCTCTCCCCTGCCCACATTATCCCTAAAATTCTTGCTGTAATTTATGCCACAAATCACAGACCCAGCTCTCCTCTGTCCATTGTTATTTGCAGCTTCTCCAGGATAAATTCCACTGCAGCTACACTGCAGTAAATAGAAGTCAATGAACTCAGCTGGGGCTTAAGACATTATTGGGTTTTTTCCTCCTTCTTGAGGCAAAGTCATGGAAAAACCCACATTACTTTGAACTTTTAAGGCGTTCCCATGTGTTATGCACATACACAGAATTTGTTTTTATTTTGATTAGCTGGAAAATGCTCTATTATATGTACCTTTGTACTTACACTCTATTCTGTGCTTTTCCATTTCTTGAACTTCTGCAATCGATTCCCTCAAATCATCTGTAAACTTCTTCCTGTCCTGAGGATTTGGTGCATTGAAATTTATGAGCACTTTGATATCTGCTCCTGGAACAGCTGACGTGAGCCGAATGCCATTGGGATAATCTGGAAGAAAAAGGCAAGAAAAACTAAGCTCTGATTATTACAATTACTTTTCTTTTAATAAAAATACCCACCAGAACGGAAAGCTTTTTACTAATATTACCACAGAGGATACAAAATCAGAGAAATAAAAGTCTGACAGCATAAAGTTAGAATAAAAATCCCTAAGGCACGCTGGAACAGCTTAACTGCCAAATACTGAACAAATATTGAGAGATATCTTTATGTAGCTGCTACCCTTAAGGTACAAGATACAATATATTTCAAAAACAGCAGAAAAAAAAGCACAAAAAAACTAAGGGGATAATTTTTCTTTCATGGAACAGATCCCATCACCTACCTTACCTACTTTTTGACCAAAATTTTGCTGAGTGTAAAGGCTACTTGAAGACATTTCAAATGCTACAAATTGTCTTTTAACTCACCATTTGCAGGAAGACAAACACGCAAGCAGTACAGATTTAGGATTTCCTATTGGATTGTGCTCCCTGTACATCCTACTTTCCTTTTCTTCTTTTCAATAAAGTTAAAAGTATCTGTGACATCACATACTGAAGAAGTAAAAGGACTGATTTGGTTTTTTTCACCCTTCTTTTGACCCATATTATGGACTTTTAATAATAAAAGCCAGATTTTTCAGGACATTGTCTTTGCCTTTTTCCTACTTCCGAAATTTTAACAGCTGGTCAAAACTATCTTCTGGTTGGGACAGAGTATTTTCATTTACAGAAAGATACTCAGAACGGAAATATGTTGTGCTGTAGGAAACAAATCAGTCTTTGCCTGAAGCACAGAGCTGCAGCAGTGGGTGTCAGGAAACCTCAACGTGTGCATTTTAACTCAGTGTTTTCTTTTACTCAGCTGCCTTCCCCTCTTGGTTTGCTAAAGCTCTCAAATATTTACTTCAGCATTTGAGCCCAAGCTCAAGGGCTCCCATGTACTAAAACCTCCCTCCCTCAAGAGCCAGCAGATGAAGTGAGGCACTCCCCTCCCTCAAAGCCACGAGGTTTCAACTTTGCCTTTTCTAGGATACCTTAACTTTGCCTTTTCTGGGATACTTTAACTTTGCCTTTTCTAGGATACCTTTACTTTGCCTTTTCTAGGATACTTTAACTTTGGCTTTTTTAGGATACCTTTACTTTGGCTTTTTTAGGATACCTTTACTTTGGCTTTTTTAGGGTACATTTACTTTGGCTTTTTTAGGGTATCTAAACTCCCAGACCAAAGCTGCAACTAAAAGTGAAGCATGTCTATTTACAATCCTCAGGGAAAATGGAGCAACTGCCCTGAAGCTCAAATGGTTCTGAGGGGAAGGAAGGAGGAAGGATTTGGGAGTTTTGCTGGGATTTGCTGTCAACATCTGACACAGAAGAGCCCAAAGGTCCCAGTGCTGGGCAGGCTCAGGTGGGATGTTGGGAACACTGGCACAGGGAATGCAGCAAACAGCTCTGCACCACCCCAGGGGAAAGAATAAAAATGTTTATCAAAGCAAACAAGGAAACCTGGCTACCCCAAAGTCACTGGGTCTGCCCCCACACACGAGCCAGGAAGGAATTTCCACATAACAAACACATATATTCTCTTCCCAGAGGTACCTCTCTGCACTGCCTTGATCAAGTATCAGGAAACACATCAGTATTTCTTGGTTTCAGTCACACTCTCTCCTAAGTGATCAGCTGCCCTCTATATTTTGTTAGTGATTTTGACTGAAAATGGAAAATATACTCCCCTTATGGCCTATTTATTTACTAGAGATATGTGACATTGTTTTCCCTTTTGGAGCTCATCCATCCCTCAACATAATTGACTTCTACCATTAAAAGTCAATTCTTCTATCACCAGTGCCAGTCATTTGTTCAACCTCACCAGCAGCCAAACCAATATTTTTGTTGCTTCTGCTTTTTACACTGACTTTTATTCCCTTGAAACCAGGGAACAGCTGCTCCACACAGAGTTACTGATGGCCCTGGCCAAAACAGCCCAAAGCTTGCTGGGAACAGGAGAGACCGAGAATATTGAATTTTACAAATCAAAGGGGACAAATACTTCTCTTTCCCAACTGGAAAATTGTGCATCCCACCTAAGAGGCACCAATATTAGAGTACAGTGTGTGCAATGATTCACTGCAGTGAATTCAACTCAGAAGCCCTCCTGCAGTGCCTCAGTTAAAATGCCTCCAGTTCACTGGGAGGAATCCAATCCTTTCCCTCTTGTTTCACTGTAGATATTTTTAAATTTATTTGATTAGTGTTTCTACTTAGCATGCTTGTATTTTTTAAATGTATTTTATTTAATATGGCATCAGAGAATTATAAATCCTTCTATTTTTAGTAGAAGCCAGGAGAGATATGTTTGGACTTCCCCTCCAAAATGGAATTTTATATCACATAATGTGCTCACGAGAGAGAGAGAATGCATGTGTAAGCACAGAAATAATCTGTGGGCTACAGAGCTGCTGTGAGCTCTGCAAAACCTTCCCTTTGGCAATCTCCAGAGGCTTTGACTCAGCAATGGATTTTTAGGGAGCACATTCTCAAGGAGAAGGCAAGGCTAAGAACCTTCCATGTCAGAAAAGCACAGGAACTACTGCAGCTCACCCTGGGCTGTGCCCAATTCATCAGGGGGTGAAGGTTTGCTCACAAGCCATGAATTCAGTCAGGCTGTCTCCCTGTGTACCACAGGAACAACTCTGCTCTGCTGTCACTACTGATGCTGCATTTGGGCTTAGAAGCAGGATTTTAGCAAATTATTTGGGTTTTTGTCTGCTAGGAAGCACTGAAGATAAAAGGAATATTGGACTGTTGCAGACTGTGAGAGACATACACAAAAGGTGCCAGAAAATGAAAGTTTATGCTTTGTATTTAAATTTCAGGTAGCATACATTATCTAGGCAAAGTAAAGCCATAAATCAGGAAAATAAATTAAACAGTGTTTTGAATTACAGACATCATTGTAAGAGTCATTATTTACTATCACTCAGTTCCAGCTAATTGTACCACTGACTCAGCAACAGATGTGTTTGTTTCTTGGCAATCCCTTTATTCTTTACAAGCAATCACAAACACATTTGGGGAGATTTGGCTTCTGACTACAACCAAAAAACTCTCTCTTTTCTATACTGACAGCATCTTGTCTTAAACTTTAGAACTAAGTTAAATCAGAGCAATTTTATTCCTAAACTCAGAATCAAGTCCTGTCCATCCCTTTCACTTGGACCATTTTTGTTTCATTTTATGAACAAAGTGGTCCTCTAAAGAGAGGAATTACTTACACTGGTTCTCAAAGAGAAGAACTTGCATTCCATAGAGGGAAAAGGACTGTCGAAAACTGTATGTGACAGAGTTCTTCTTCTTCTGAAAAATCTTGGTCACCTGAAAGGCATCAGATAAACAAAGTGAAATACTCCTTCTACCCAATGTGCCTGTGGAAAATTACTGCTCTGAAGAATTAGCATAAAAGAAAGCATTTTATTTAAAAGAAAGTTATAAATCTGTCAGAAAAAATGCACTTGTCATTTTTAACATTTTTTTAAATGCAACTGCTGTATTTAATCTCCTGCTACTGAAAAGAACCAAAGCTCTGCAGCATCATCTCTCTAAAGCTGAAGGGTTAATATTTTATCCAGACATAAAGGCTTTGTGTTCTCTCTCCTCCAGAACTCTACTTCTTGAAATTCCAAAACTAAAAATAACCATGCATCCTTTCTGTGCTAGCAAAAAATGAAAATACATTTAAGTTATCCTTAAATCCCCCTGAATTTAGGTGCTACCACACTGACAAATTTGGTCTGTATTATTCCCCAAAGAGTTTAATAAAACTGCTGGTATCTGAGTAAGTAATAAAAAGTCACAGAAAACAATGTTCCATCATTCAAGCTGCCATTTACAACTCCTAGGTTATACTCAGAAGAAAAAGGATTAACATTTTTTATTTAATTCCAGTTTTTAAGGTCTGCAGGTATTGTGGTAAGAAACCACACACAATAAAACTGGGTAGATGAGGTGTGTCTTTCTCCTAACAAAATATGAAATATTTAGTGTAGTTCTCAGTTCTCAGGTAACAGCCAAGTGCATTCCAAATGGAGTGCAACAAATTTCCCCATTTTTAAGAGTAAATCAACCAAAAAATTCCAAGCTGTCCTGAGTTCTGCGTGTCTGCTTTTCAAAAGACTGGGTCAAGTTAAAGTCTGTGAGGGTAAGTGCACACTAAAAACTAAAGTCAACTGTAAAATCTATTTCAACAGATCCTGTTCCTATTTCAATGCACAAACAGATCTGGTTTATAGAACATCTGGGGAATACAGAGTAGGATGTAATTCTGGTTTTCCTCAAGTACCTTGAATTCATTATTCATGGAATAAATAATGTCTCTGTTTATCCTTCAGGGCAATGGGTGAACCGGAGGTGAGGTTTTTTTCCTACAGTAAAAGCTACTGCACCAAATATCTTCTTACAGAGTGTAGCCGTCAATGAAAGAGTTCAGTTTAAAAGCAAATCATATAAAATTTTAAAAAAATTAAGATATAAATCTCTTAATCATCCCAGGATTGTTGGAATACAGGGTACCAGATATTTATTTTTAGGAATGCTCATGGACTCCATTGCCAGTGATTTCATGGAGATACCATTCCTGAATACCTCATTCTCTCTGCCTGGAAATACATACCACTAGAAGGTCATTAAATAAAAATATTTCTCGTTGGTGCAATCCAAGCTTCTGAGGTTTATTTGGATCTGGAACTTCAAAGAGCCTACAGTAGCAAACAAGCCTCCGGTGGGGGAGAGAGAGCACCTGCAATAATACAAAAATTCATAATTCATACAACAACATCTAGCCAAGAAAGAGCATTTTTTATACACAGAATCTTTTTCCTTTAACACTTCAAATATTTTTACCTCTAAGACCATTAGACCTTTCCATCAAAGGACCAACAACAGGAACATAAGGAGTTTATGCCACAAACTTGCAGGACATTCAAACTTTGTCCAAGATCTTCTCTAAAATGCTCTCTAACAACCTGCATCCCACACAGGATGGAAGCTCTACTGGGGATAGAGCTTTATTTTGTGAAATGATAGAAATGTGAAAGAATTTGAGCTTAATCTGAGTGGAAGCTCAAAGCAAGGGATGGTTTCTTCCACGAGCATTTTTATTATCAGAAGAAAGGATGCAAAGCAAGCTCAGCTTTTGTGAGATGCTGTAGGTTACTTTTTGTCAGCCACTGAGTTAATTCAATTTGTTCATTCCCTAATACCAAGAAAATGGTGACATCAGGACAAAGCAAATGCATTTTCAATGTCTAATTTTCTCAAGCCAGCCAGAAAATCAAGGCTGAGTTTCCATTTTCTTATTGGAAATGTCTGCTGAAGGTACCTCTGAAGCTGCCGAGCGAGACTTAATTTCTTTCAAATGCCAATGATGAGATCTCGTTAACAACACCAAAAGAAATCCATAAACTGCTGCATTATAAGAAGAGCTTTAGCTTTATTACTGACCATGTGCTGCCTATAATTTGCATCTGGAATCAATACATCCAATGTTCATCCACCATTCAGAAGTGAACTTTAACTGGCAGTATCTTTCCAGAGTATCATTCAATCCTCAAATGGACCAGAAAGAATAAACACACCACAGCTCAGGTGGAAAGGTGAGGTGCAAACTGTGATTTTAATCACTTGTTTATTCTTTACTGGCTAACTTCTACAGTGATAATAATATTTCAAATAAATAAAAAGTGTACTAAAAAGGCCTAGAAGACCCTTGGCAATAAATTAAGCAGCCTCTGGGAAACACATTTTTAGGAAAATCTTTACACTTTGGAGAGTTTTTACTATAACACAAAGAAAACGTTGCCTGAAAGAACATCAGTAATTTAAAATTTTAAAATGTAACAGAATGTCTTATTTCCAGTTCAGGAAAATGCTGCCAGTTCCAAAGACTATCAGTTTGGAAGGAGTAGGAGAGAAATACCTACACAACCAAGTCCATGGTGCAGAGATCCGATCTACAGTAGAAAGACACATACAAGTTGATTAAACTTCAGAGAAACACAGAACTGTATCATAGCAAGTAAACATGGCATGCTCTGACTATGACTAAATGCCTATAAAGTAAAAACAAATAGAGCTATCAATAAAGACTCTTGCCTGTTTCCCTAATTTCCTTGCACACAGTTTAAAAAGTCTCCCACCAGAAGAATCCTTCAAGCTAGGACTCCAGCAAGGGCATTGTTTTCTTAATCCCATTTAATTTACAAGGTCAGGATTAGTTTTAGGATTTGAATTGCCACATGTCTGGATAAAAAAGGAAACATGGAAAAAAAAATCTCCCACAGAAGACTATATATAAACCTAAATCCCCAATGACAGAAACAAAGTTTCATATTAAGTCCCTGAATACTGACTTCAGAATATTTATTTCTCTTCTTCTCAAAAATAGGTACAAGCTTTTATAAAAGTTTTGCTTTCTTTCCACTGCTTCTCCAAAGAGATCCTATCAGCACGTTCTTTACTAGAAACAGACCAAAATTAGATTTTTGGTGGTCCCTCATTCCCTTCCCCCATCCTCTGACTAAGGCTTGTGTGAGAAGAGATTGCAATTCAGAGCCCTTTAACAGTAACAGGGAGAATCTTGAGATCCACGTTCTTTTCCTCAAGAACAAATCCCCCAGCCCATCAGATCCTGCTGCTGTGAAGTTCCCTGGAGCTGATAAAAACCAGATACATGGCTTCAAAACCATGCAAGTCTAGGGGGTTTTGGCTTTGTTCTGGGCTGTCTTTATGGCTGTTGACATGAAGGTTTGAATTCAGGAAGGCTGAGCATCCACTGCTCCCTCTCCACATTAGTTATCCTTTCTAGCATGAAAAACACTGGTCTTACAACCTCTGTGATCCTTAACTGGAGGCAAAATGCTGTGGCCTTTCTTTTCTCTCTCCTTTTCGGATTCACTTATATAGCAAAATATTTCAGGACTTTTCCCACAACAATCCTATCTTTGGATGCTCAAACCCAGCACCAGAATCCCTGGGACCTGATTTCCAGATATGTCCTGATATAAAATGACCCCATGTCCCCTTACAAATGCCAGGTCATGGAGGCAGCTGAGCAGGTGACAAAGATGCTGATGTGAATAGAACCTCTCTGTTACTCTGGTAAATTATGGAGCCATAACTGACAGTGTGAATTTTGAGATACAGTTCTCTACATTAACAAAGCAATTTGATTCTTTACAAAATAAACAAGAGAACCACCCCAAATGGAGTTATTTCAGAACTGCAAAGCCTCACAGTAAAGGATTTTAAGACTCCTATCATCATGTCACCCATGACTGCAAAACCAGAATTCATCTGCATGGATACTCCAGAACTTGACTGAACCTTATGGGGCATTATTTTGACAGTTTCTGCCCTTTGCCATTCATGGAGCCGTGCTGGGGGGCAGCACAGCTCTGCTGCCCTGCCCTGGCAGTGCCCCGTGGCAGAGCAGAGGGCACTCACCGGTTTCTTGCCCACGATGAGCTTCTCCACCTTCTGCACCTGCGACACGTGGTCCTCGTTGGTCTTCAGCTCGCGCTTGCGGATGCGCTCGTAGATCCCGATCAGCATCTCCCGTGGGATGTCCTCACCATCATCCACCCCTGCAGGGACACCCTCTGTGAGCAGGATCTCACCCACACTGGCACAGGGTGAACACCTGGGCACTCTCTGTTTCAGGCTCTGTTAGCAGGATCTCACCTACATTGGCACAGGGTAAATCGTGGGCACTCTCTGTTTCAGGCTCTGTGAGCAGGGATCTCACCCACACTGGCACAGGGTGAACACCTGGGCACTCTCTGTTTCAGGCTCTGTGAGCAGGGATCTCACCCACACTGGCACAGGGTTAACACCTGGGCACTCTCTGTTTCAGGCTCTGTGAGCAGGGATCTCACCCACTCTGGCACAGGCTAAACACCTGGGCACTCACTGTTTCAGGCTCTGTGAGCAGGGATCTCACCCACTCTGGCACAGGGTGAACACCTGGGTAAAACCTGGGCACTGTTTTCCTGCCCTCCCAGCAGTGCCTGCCTGCAGATGTTTGTGCTGGTTTTTCCCAGGTGCCAGCCAGCTCCTCCTGTGTGTCCTTGTGCTGCCTCAGCCAGGCAGAAGTGGTGTGAACATGATTTAAGCACTGGTTTTGGTCCAGAAGCTTGCTGCCCATACACCAAGACATTGATGGGAATCACCCAGGTTTGGGGATTTTTTGTTTTAAAATAACTCTCATCTAAAACTATGACATAAAAAGGCTGATTTCCTGTATGATTTTTTTTTTCCTCATTTCCTCTGTTTGGTATTAAAGCTACAATGAGTTAAATTCCTTTTCAGACACTAAAACCTCCATATGACATTCTCCTAGGAATACAACCCTAGGAGGAAGCAAAAGAACTATTTCATTTTGCCTCTGTCTCAATATTACTCAATGCAGTTTATGAAATAATTTCCTATGTGAGAACCTTATGAATGCAGTAAAATTAATTTAACCAATATTTCCTATCAGATTTCAAAAAGAACTAGTTTACTCTGGAAAAAACAAATCAACAAAATAGCCCCAAATAGATCCAATATTATTGTTTAGCACTGTGTGATTATCATTGGCATGGCATTCTAACAAATGCCACACGGTCCTGAAGGCCTTATCCTGAATTTTTAATAGCAGTGGAAGGAGTCCAATTTCGCTAAGTGACTTAAAGCTGGATTTTCTGGGGACAGGGAGATGCATGAATCTTTTTAAAACAGATTTGAAAGCAATAAACTCTTATCTCCCATTCAGAAGCAAAGATAGAATATTTTGTCACCCAGTGCAACATAAAAAAATACAGTGATAAAATAAAATTTGTTTGCAGACAGAAGCAAGCAAAACCGCCCCTGTTCTGTGCCACATGGCCAAGCCTTCCACAGCCCACCCTTTGTGATTTACAGCTGCAGCAAGGTAGCCTGTAACAGAAATGCCTGCAATAACAAGAATTGCTGGCATGCATGCTGGAGCCCAGAGAGAATGTGCTGTGTCTAATTCCACAAATGGAACTGCAGCATTATGCCAGGAGATGCATATCAGCCCTTTGGAGTATTTGTGGATTTTACAATAAAATCTCAGCACTTACTTAAACTTTGCTAAGCTGAAACATCTGCTAGGCACAGGTTGTTCATTGCTGCCTTATATCAATCTCAGGGAATAAAATCACCAACCAGGACTTTCATTTTCAAGACCTGAAATTCCAGAACACCACAAGTACTTTGTCTTTACTGGTCCTCAAAATGAAAGGTCCTGACAATACATCCATCCACTCAAGGAAGACGAGATAAAAAAATGATAAAACATTACACAATTAATTCTGGTTTTGTTGTTACAGAAATGACTGGAGTCTGTCCACACGGCGGTCAGGTGACAGGAGCATGAAGCTGTTCCCTGCAAGGACAGCGACAGGGAGAAGCTTTCAGGAGCTTTGCCCTTAGGGTCTCTTACCCCTGAGGTTCTTGATGAAGTCCTCCAGCTTCATCTTGCGCTCGGGTTTGACGTTGGGGCTGTACATGTCGGTGTTGAGCAGGATGATGGCGAAGGCCAGGATGAAGATGGTGTCGGGGTTGCGGAACTGCCGCACCACGCCCGGGTTGCAGATGCAGTAACGCTGGCTGGGAACACCAGGGGAGGCTGTCAGGGCTGGCAGGTGCTGCTCACATTCACCAAATCCCCCACCTGCTGCATTCCAGAGCCTCAGCAAACTACTGTTCCCTTTCCATCCACATATTTTCATAAGGCAAGCCTTGAACGTGCAAGGAGTTTGTTTTCTACTCCCACTGTAACTTCACGTGCTACAATAACTTCTATATCCCACTTTTTTTAGTGATTAATACCCCAACAGCAGATAAGAACACAGCATTGATTTTGGCTTACTGCCATGTGGTGATTTCCACCTTATCCTGCCCTGGATACACCTGTGTCAGTACTGGTAAGTGACTCCTCTTTTTCCCACTGTTGTTGAAGCGTTTAATGAAAAGTTAGGAGTATACATACCCTAAAAAAGGGCTTATAATTCCACTCATATAAACTCCTAAATCCTAATATATTCCTAGAGATGTTCAAAAATCCTTGAGTATCTTTTCAACTGATGCCAGGAAGAACTTCTGAGAAAGTTCCATTACTACAAACGCCACAACTGAACAACACCAGCAAATCAAACTTCCTATTCCACACTTAGCAACCCACCTCCAAACAAGACATATTTGAAAGTGTTTGCAGCTCATGAGAACGCTGAGAATAATCAGGAAAGCAGCTTGGATAAGGCCAAGTTCCCCAGCTTTGCAGTCTGACTGGTTTCTGAGGGATTTATTTCACACCCTACCTGAAGGCTTCAATGAGCCGCTCCACTTTCTGGGCTTCTCCTTGGACACGGATGTGGGCCTGAAATTTCCTGAGTGCTTCATCCAGCTCCATCGTGGAGAAGTCCATCTCATCCACCACGCAGCTAGGACAAAAACACATTCACATCCTGTCTCTTCATGTCTAGCAACACAGTAGCAAAGGGAAGATTTGGAAACAGAAAAAACTTTTTGATTTTCCATCGGACAGAGATTCACGGAATTGTTTTTTAAACTTTCAGCAGCAATTGCAATAATTGCAGGTAAGCTGTGAAGGAAGGTTGAAAATAACAGATCAATGAGAATGTGCACCTGTGAGCAGACCCTTGTGCTTTTTAACAGAAGAGCTGCTGGAATGACAAATATCTGACCATTGTAAGTGATGTACCACTGCCACAAATAATTATTAGTTCTGTGCTTCCAGGCCAATCAACTATCACAATGCCTCCAACAATAATAAATAGTTTATACTGCTCAAAATATCGTATCTAGACAGCCTGCAGCAGGCACAATAATCTGTACCAAATGGCTCTGTGTCTAGGAACGTTCTTAAATGCAGAGAAAGAAAATAACCTTGTAGTTTGGATACTCTCTTATTATTACTGTAATTCTCATCTCCCCATCGTTTGCCATGACTTTTAGTTAACATTTATGGAGAAATAATTATGTTCCTGCTCTGAAAATACAGTGCTGACAAAAAATAAAAGGGAGCCGTTTTAATATAATCAGCAACATGAACTATGCCATTCTAAGACTTTGTTTAAAGACTGCTTTAAAATCAGAGCTTATAAATTTCCTTTAAGCTTAGCTTTTACTTTTGAAATGACCAGACATGAATCACTGCAAGTAAGAGCACAGTAATGCAGAAACCACAGAAAGCACTATTCACTTTTAAAAGCTTTTTCTTAAATGTATAGATATACAATGACAAATTACAGTAGCTCATATTTTTTTCCAGTAACACTGCAGCTAATGTAGATTAACAGCAAGTAATTTATTCCCCTCGCTTTTAATATTTTTCCTTTTATGCAAAAGCACAAGGAAACAACGAGCCTGGTATTTCTCACATCCTTTCCAATCCTCACCTAAACTTTATCATCAGTTCTGCAATAATGCTCACAGGCTTCCCTTTATTGCAAGCTGCACTCTCAAAAGCCCTTTTCCCATCCCAAGGTGTAAAGCACACGTGCAGAGCCAAACTGAAGCAATTAGCACAACTAAGGACCCCCAGGAACAACAACAGGATGGGGAGGGGAATTAAAGAGCGTTTCCATGAGCCGTGGAGAGGGCAGGTTTGGCACCACGGGCAGTGCTCACCTCCTCCCCTCAGCATACTCACTCTAACACATCCCTGTTGAACTGCTTCTGCCGGTTCCCCAGGAACTCTCCGATCATCTGCCTGCTGAGCCCTTTCCTCTGCAGCAGGAAGTGGGCAACCCCAACGGGAGTGTCCGGCACAAATCCTCGCTCAATCAGGTACTGGACTCCTTTTTCAGGTTTTCTGAGGAGAAATGACAAGGCAAAAGGATGAATTTCCTTCCATTCCTCCTGGTCACATCTGATTAAAATTCCAAAATGGTTTTGCCAGTTATGGTCAATACATTCAATCACTTTTATCCAATTCCCCAGCAGGATGGGCTAGTGTAGCTTCAGGAATGTGTGGTTGAATACAAGCTGACAGCTTTGAAACACATCTCAGCCTGTTTTCACTCATTTATTGCTCCTGAACCTTCCCAGGGAGAAGCTCTGGATGCAAGCAGCCTCCCTTGCCAGTGAAGCAAAGGCCAACAAAGCTCCTGTTGCTGGGAGAGAGGCACCTTCCAGAAACTGAACTGAAAAGCTGCTTCTGAAAAACAAGAAACAAAGAGCTCCCCTGACATCCCCCTGTCTGCTGGCAGAAGTTAAACTTAATGAATAAAAACACCTAAAGGGGTGTCACTTGCAAGCTGAGAGTACAAAAAATAAGGGGGAAAGCTACAGTCAGTCAAGCAAAAAGAAGCAATTAAAAATGGTGTGGCTCCCATTTAATTGAGATTTTTTAGTTCCTTCCTGTAACACACCCACAGCCCCAGATCTCCCTCCCTCAGACAAGCACCTTCCCACTTTCTGCAGCGTTTTATATCTCTTTATACAGCTCCAGATTTAGCTGTAACCACTTTCACTTCCCAAACCAAAGCAAACCAAAGCCACTCATTTTAAGTTATTAAGAAGTGTGTGCTGGGGAGGAGGGTTGGGACAGAGCTGGCAATAAAATACATTGCTTACAAAGACAGAGGCTGCTTTATTCTCAAGTGCTGCAAAATCCCCCTTACAGCACACACGGTGCACTGCATCATCCAGCAGTGCAACACAGCAGAAAACCATCATTCCTTTCAAAAATATTCAAGGGGAATCCTTACAGGACCAGTAATTCCATCATCAGCTTTATTTTGTAAGGAATTATGCTATATTGTCCACCTGTAAGAGTGGGTGGTTTGCAGCTTGCTGGATGACCTAAAAGATATTTCCTTTAAGGCAAGCAAAATCAATCTGAGAGGACAAGGTGACCGTGCTATTTTTGTACAAGGTTGATCACACAACCATAACCATTCCCCTGGGTTTTAATTGCAAATAACATTGCTAAATACATCATCATTCAGTTCTCCTACTCTTTTATATTCCATTATTATACACTTAATACCCTATTAAGAATTAGGCAGATCAGAGAAATATATATAATTTAATCAAAAGGGAGTTCTCAAATCTCAATTTCTTGCATCAGGCTTTGTGGCTCTTTTCATCTGAAATAAGATTACACACATGGTCATCTTCTAAAGTTAATCTCCTTCATACTAAGAAGTCCCTTTTCTGTGAGTAATGTAATTGCTGTGTTCATATGCTTTTAAACTGTATTTCAGAATCCTTAATCTTGCTAAATTTAAATTCACAGCATCCAACAAGAACAGGAATGGTTGATTGTCTCCATCCCCCTTGTTAGTGAGCTACGTTTGTCCAGTAAATTCAGAGTGATACAAACCCAGGCAGGCTCCTCTCCAGTGACTGTCAAAGCAGAAAACAACACTCAAAAGCTTAATCCCAAGATCACCTTTACCTGACATATAGAAAATGCTGGATCATTACTTACTGTACTAATAACCAACTTGAATTCCTACCACTTGCATAAGCCTGAACATTTAAAATCATCACAAAGATGAAGTAATTTATTTTTCATCAACCTCTCTCTGGTCGTATAATTATGCATAAGTCAGGGTTTGTTTTTTCACCTAAGAAGCTTTGTCTCTGGTTTGGTAATATGAAGTCACTTGATTCAAATACCCTTCAAACCAGGCTGGGTGAGTGTCCAAAAAGAGAGTTAAAAATCCATTTACAAAACACTGGAAGCCAAGAGCTCTTTTCCCATCGATACTCCCCTCATGCTGGAGTGAAATATCAGGAAGTTTTGCAGTCTGGGATTATTTAAAAGCAGTCTAGGGTTATTTAAAAGTAGTCCAGTTTGTTACAAAAGCTGTAACCTGGCAGGAAAAATATGAAAATAACACCCAAGCTGTAAGAATGAAGGCTGCTCCTTCCCTGTTTGATCAACCCCCTGGTAAGTAAGGGAGGTTCAGGAGTTTATTGTGTTTTAAGATCCTTCCCACCTCCCACCAGGTGGGACATTATCTTATTCACCATGAAAAGTACTTACCAGAAAATGATGACTCTTCCAGAGTGTTCTGAATTGCTGCATTTCCAAGGAAATTTTACTTCAAAGGTGAAGTTAACAATAGGTTCAGAGAAAAATGTACTCAAGGGGGCCCTCCCTTTCTGCCTTTAACATAAGCAGCATTTTGTCTCCTTTCAAAGCCAGAGAAACTGAAGAACTAAATAGGATAATGGAAATTTAAGTCATCTCCAACACCAGAAATTTCAAATACCACCAAACCTGAAGGAGCTGCTCCCTAAATGCACCGAGAGGATGTGAAGGTCGTGGTGCTGACCTCCAGCAGACCACCAGAAACTCATCTGCTCCTTCCCAAGGTGTTTTTTCACACCAGGTATCTGCCAGGCTTTGGGGAGGGCAGGTTTGAACACCACAAGCTGCCAGGGATGCTCTGCTGGCAAACCCAGCTGCTTTAAACTGAACAACCCTTCCTTTTCACCAAACCCTGCCTTTTTCTGTGTCTGGCTGGCTGCAGGAGGGGCTGGGACACGCAAGGCTCAGGATGGAGCGTGGGTCAGGACACCTGGGGGGGTTATCCTCATTTCTGTCTGCTCACAGCTGGGCTCTGACCATTCTGTACTTACAACTAAGAGCCTTTTGTGATTAGGAAAATTCCCACCGATGGCTTGTTAATTACACAGACCAATAACAGACAAGGTAAGAAATCTATAAATAGCAATGGAGGAAGCAGCAGAAGCAGAGCAGTTATTTTCAGATTTGAATACATTAACTAATATCAAAATAAAGCCTCTAACGTTAGCACCTTGCATAGTTGATGATGTATTTATTTAGAGAACTTTTGATATCTACAAGGTTGCTTCCAAAATAAGTTTAAAAACATCTTGTCTTAAAAAAAAAACAACAAAACAACCCAAAATGAAACAACCAGACCAAAAAAAAAAACCAAAAAATCACATGGATCTACTGAAAGAAGAAGAAAAAATCAACACCAAAAGATGTGCAGAATTATTTCCATAAGATTCTCAGAGGCTGATTAAAGAACTAAGGATCTTGTCAGAAACTGATTAATAACAAGGCATTTAGGGTGGTTTAAAGTGTGTTCTAAGGGAAAAAAAAACCAACAAAAACTGATGGAGGGATAAATGCAAACTTCAAAATAACAGATCAAGGCAATATATTTTAATAAGCTCATTTCTCAGAGAGTACTGGCCATATCCAGAAGTGCTCCAGACCTGCCAGAGTTTGAGAAGGCAGGAAAGCCAGGCACAGACAGCTCCTCCTTTGAAGAGAGAAGGGTAAAAGCTGATTGACTTCCTAAACATACCCAAACTGTTATCTTTAAACTTTTAGGAAATACTGCTTTTACAAAAACACCGCAGTGATTCTGAAAGGTGAATTTGGTAGAGGAAAAGCTTTCAGGTGGATTCTGGATGGTGAGAGGGATCAGCACAGGGGTAGCCTGCCCTGTCTCCTGGGTTTACTGGTGCAGGACAAACCCAGTGCTGAGCTGGGTGAGCACCCCATGGCACTGCCAGCACTGGCAGCAGCCCCTTCTCCCATTCCTATTGCTGGTTTGGGACTTCTTGACAAACTCAACTAGGGAAAAAAGGTGTTTTGTGTGGTTTGGGTTTCTTCTGTGTTTCTTATTGTTGTCGTTGTTTTATGTTTGGGTTTTTGGTGGGTTTTTTTGGTGGTGTGGTTTGGTTTGGTTTTTATTATTATTTTTTCATCCAGTCATGCTCTCCCCAAAGCTGCACCATCATTTGTAGTATCCAAGGCACAGTGTGGAGGAAGTGCCTGTGTCCACAGCAGCCAAGAGGAGAGAAGGAATAACAAGCACTGCCTCAAAAAGAAACCTGCCACAAAACCACAGCACAAAGGTGAATAAAGCCTTGCCCATCTCTGACTTGCTAAGCATGTAAAGCTTACAAACACCCCAAACCACATGAAATCTTTGTATTTCCCTTTACAGCTCAGACATTAAGAGAGCTGTAAAATGAGAGCATTAATTAACAAACGAGCACGGGAGATTTCCAATCCCCAGCAATGCCAGAAGGATCACCTGAACTGAAGCAGGGATTTCTGAAGAGTGTAAATAACCACAAACACTCTGCTCTAACAGCTGACTGAGGCAAGGGGGCACAGCCAGCCTGACTGAGAGGGAGAAGCTGGGTGAAACTTCCAGAACTCCAGGATTTCTGAAGGCACACTGATGTTTGTTGGCTCCTTGTCTCTGCTACAGGGAAACAGAGACAACTTGAAAACGAGCAAACCAGAAGTACAAACATTTCTTAGAGGCTGTTAGAAACCCACTGCAAACAGGAACACTTCACAAACATACAGCTGCCAAAGAAATCTTTTCATGTGAGGGGTGGAGAGTTTAATGCAGCTATGATGCCAGCCCTCTGTAAAAAAAAAAAAAAAAAAAAAAATCTTGCTTGCCTTTGATACCAGCGATCTCATTTTGAAAACATTTACAGTTGTCACAAAAATAAGCATTACTTCAACATTAAAAAACAGGGATGGCTTTTTAAAAGCAAGAACCTAAGCCTTTTCTTAGAGTCATTTAAGTTAAATATTTTTACCAGGCTGGCAATAACAAGCTAGTTGAACATTCTCCTCAGTCTGGCACACAGCTCAGTTTTGTTTCTATGGTTGTATTTCTTGCTTTGCTCTTGCTGAAGAGCCCACTGCTGCTGCAGTGAAGCCAAGAGAATCCCTAGGTCTATTTTAAACCTTCTGGCTAAGAAGGAAAAAACCAATATCCTTAAAATACTACCAAAACTAGTGCCAAAACAAGTCGTCAGAGTTCACTCCATAGCAAGGCCAAAGGGGATTGAGAGGAGGAAAATGAGAGAAACTGAGTGGGAAGCCTGAGCTGTGCTTTTCTCAATTGCACAACTGTTTAATGAAGAGAAAGAAAAACTGGCTGTAAATTGCATCTTCTGGTAATTACAAGAAAAAATCCCTGGGTCAGGAAAACAAGCCAGGAAAGAGCACATTTCTCCCCTCTGCATCTCATGGAAATGGGGAGATAGTTATTCCCAGGATTTGGGCAGGAGCACTCCAGTTTGCCCCCAGTGGGGATGATTTCTCCCACATTAGGATATTAATTCTCTAAAGTTCATTGAAGACCTCTCACTGCAGATGGGAAGGACAGGGCACGCTTGCAATCACACCAAATTACCTGGAGTAACCTCTGCTCATGAGAAGTTAATTTCTACTCATGCCACTAAGGAAAGAATTCACCAGGAAATGATCTCAGTGCCCAGTTCTGTTTGGTGGGGGAGCAAAATAAAGAGAGGAAACTCTGTAGATGTGTATTTTCATTAAATTGGGCAACTGACCCACGTGGTTCTGCCATTTCTTTTCTGCCTGACCAACCAGTTTCTTCATGGCATCATTTCCTAACAAGGTGCTAGGAAATTATACACTGAACATTATTACTGCTGCTGGATGTTTAAGTTGGTCTGAAAAGTATTGCCTGAATCAGAGCTGATTATAAAAGGGTAAAAAGTGTATTAAAGGGTAAAAAA
>VZUA01029596.1:0-19333 GCA_013401035.1 Horornis vulcanius
AACATGGCCAAGATTTTCATGCTTAATTTAAGTTAAAAAGGGAACCCCTGTATGACTTCACAACTCTTAAAACTACAGCAGTTGCTGAACTCATTTGGGGTGTGTGAGCAATATCTCAGAGATCACAGTAAAACTTTATAGTCCCATACCCAGATACGTGGCTGAGTGCATTATGAGATGATGTAAATGCTTTGATTGCAGGCAACTTTAAAAAGGTACCAAACTGAACACAGAAGCAAACTGGATTCTTTAGAGAAGTCTCAGGCTGAGCTGAAAAAAATCAGAAGGAAAAGCCAAGGAGCACGAAATGTAATGAAGTATGAGCATAAAGAAATGGAGGTCAGTGCATTGTCTCTTATTTGTTTTTCTCTGTATGAGAACTGATCAACAGAAAAAGGTAATGGTTCCTCAAAGCTGGTGTGTATTAAAGGCACTCCTAGCGTTTGTACTGCAGCTGCAATTGAGCTCTCACTGCTCTGGTGTACTATTCAGAGACTTCTGGTTCCTAGATTTCATCCCTTGACCAATAATTGATCTGTAACTACACCTTTATGCAGAGCTTTACCCAGGGAGCCAGCTAAACTATGCAAATCCAGTAGTAATTTCCTAGGAGTAGGCAGTGCCAACTTGTGTTGCCCTTAATCCAGCATTGCCATCTTGAGGTGAAATCTGAAATGGCAAGACACTGAAGAGAAACTGCTTTAAAATTAGTAAATCAGATTCTCATTGTCATGTGTCACTCTGAAAATACTTGCCATTGATGTTTTTATTTGCACGACACTTGTACTTTGTGCTAGCCTATTTTTTTTCTCCATATCTATTTTAATTTTCAAAGAAATCATTGTGTATAACTCAGTACAGTAAGTGTAGTAGCTCCTATTTCTTACTGCCTGTCTTTTAACCTGCATTTATAAGAATTGAGGGTTTTTTTAAGGTTCTGGATGTGAGTTAAAGGATTAGCATTTAATGAATCCTCATAATCTCAGATAAATATAGTTTAGTCTTTTTAGTAACTTATTCCCCACCCCCTCCTAAATGAAGCAGAGATTCATCACAGCCTTGTGTGAATAAATGCAGCTGCAGTGGTCCAGACAAAGATCATTAGTCTAATTTGAACACACCCCCCCCTCACAACCCCTAAATAGGCTGTTAATTGCCTGCAGGGACAATATACCTTCACCTGATGGGATCAGGGAAGTCAGATCTGTGCAGGAAAAGAAGTAGAGCCAGACTTAGAAGTAGAGCGACAGAGAATTCAGATGCCTTTCCAAAAGCTTTTTCTAAGGCTTTCAGAGTTTACTTAACTATTTGGATATAGCATCAAATAAAACTCAGAGGCTCTATGTGATTTTTTTCTTTTCCCTTTTTTCCCCAGTATTTGGAAACTGTGACCTCTCGACAAAGTGATATTCAGAGATTTATTGCAGAAGGCTGCAGAGAAGCTCTCCTTGAAGAGAAAAGAAGGTTCTGTTTTCTGGTTGACAAGCACTGCAGCTTTACCCAGCACATGCACTTCTACCACTCTCAGGTCAGTGCTGGGAGCATAAACAGAAATGAAACTCCTGAAATCCAGGCTCACAGGAGATGTTGAGTATTTCCTGCAGCATAGACCAGACTGCCAGAAATCGCTAAGAACTCAAGTGCCAGACAAGTGTTGTGCCCAGTTCATAGAAAATGTTTACAATACACTGCTATGAAATGTATTGTAGCAAAAAATCAAGGATTACTGTGAATTTTCTTAAATCATGTGTTAAGAAAAAAAAAATACATCAACAGATCAGGTACTTCCAATATCTGACCCTGCAAAAGAGTTGTTTTTACAACATCCTATTTGTTTTAAAGAGATATTCCTTAGAAGAATCTTAGCAAACACTTCTATTTTGCTGGTGTAAACATTTTGGTGTCATGAAAGTTAACCAGTAGGTTTGTGCAATTTTATGAAAAGGCCTGTCTTTGACAAGTATCTTTTAATTTGGATGCAGTGTGCAGACTTCCTAAAATCCAAGCTACCTGGGTGGGAGGAAATCTGTAGTGATGCCACCAAAGTGCCTGAAAAAGTCCGAATGATGATAGATGAGATCAGGACCCCTGGTTCCACCCCAGTGTCGGGAACGCCGCAGCCGTCACCGATGGTGAAGAGAAATACCCTGGTGAGTTGTTCCCCGTGGCTGTGGGCTCTCTGGGGTGTGGAGTGCCTTCAGGAGGCTCTGGTGGACCTCAGCATTTGGGATGGACTCCATAGTGTCCAGCTGGGATGTACCAGGCTTGGGTATGGAACCAAAATCATTAGGGTGAAGCTCTGCTATGGGGAAAATACACAGCAGAGAAGGGAGGAGCACATGTCCAAACAAGGCTCAGCTCTCAGCTGGGTGCCCAGGGCTTCTCCTGCACAGCTCAGCTTCAGGGCTGCTTTTGTTCCAGCCACTCCATTTCCTACATTCTTCTCTGTAAGTAATAGTAATTACATACTCAGTAGTTCAATATGAACTTAAGAAAAATGTTATTTTCTATTTCTTTCCTTCTTCCCTTCATGATTATTAGCTTATTGGAGTACAGGGAAAATTCTCATTTCTGTTGGTTTGTATGTTGTGTCATCGTTAGTTGTTGAATTTTTAAATTATTATATTAAACTTCTAAACAAGAAAAATCTGGAGATCATCATGCTATTTGCAGAAAAATGGCTATTGTAGCCTTCCCACTAGCAAGTGTTTATCAAGGCTCCTAAAAACCTTTGATCAGCAATTCCATAGGAACATGTGGGCTTTATGTCATGTTTAAATGTTTAAATTCCTTTAGGAATATTTAAGCTTTGCTCTCTAGAATTTAATCTTGCAGAAGAGTCATTGCGTTCCCTCAGTATTGTGATACTGTTGTTTTTGTGCCTGCAGATTGGAAATGATTTTTATCCTCACCAAGAAAATGCATCCAAAGTGCCCCCAGCTCCCACGGGCAGGGCATACACGAGCCCACTTGTGGATATGTTCAACAATCCTGCAACAGCTCCCAAAGCACCTTCTGAAAAACTGAATCACTCAGCAGGTGAGTGTCCCTTCCCTGCAAACTGGGTAAGTGTGAATGACATCCTGCAGTGTTCAAAATTACTTCAGGGCTTCTCTGCTACTACGATGATGTGAATTTCAGGATATGTAGAGGAGTAGGAAATGGTCTTTACAAAGGATTTATAGAATTTACCTAACAGAAGAGAGATGTGTTATAGGAGAATAGTTTGCAGTAAAATGCAGGTCAGGAATAGGTACTTTACTATTTCAATCACTTTCTGTGTGTCACTGATTAACCCAACTCAAGTGTTCTCATGGCTTGCAGTGTTATGGAAGGCATTCCATAATTTGGAACAGGACACATCTGAGTGTTTCAGTGCACACAAACAAACACTGACAGTCTCACTCTGGTTTACTTTAAGGCCATGTAGTAGTAAGGGAGAAATGCACATGGGACAAAATGCACAGAGTCTTGTAGTTCTTTTCCTGAAATTTAAGATCAATAAGATTTGTTTCCCAAGCGTCTAATATATTGATTTTTATACTTGCTGTGATACAGGAAAGAACAAGGCCCAGACAACAGCATAAGCAATGCAGAACTCTTCCATGTGTAATAGAAATTTCAGCATTTCTTCCTTAAAAGTACATTTACAATATATACTAGTCAAGTAACAAAGTTTTAAGCCCTCCTTTATTTCTTTTCTGATAAACATCTGGTGTCCAGAAAGTGCTAAGTATCTGCAAGTCTCCTCCCTGCTGAAGCTGGGTGCTGAGGCACATTTGAAAGTGAGGATTTTATACACAGTTCCTTTTCTTCAGAAGGGAAAATTTTCAAAGGCCTTTTACAGGTGTGATTGTTGAGTACTTTTCATGCCAAAAGAGGAAAGAAGTATCCAGTTAAAACCTACAGAACTTTTTCTGCCTGTTGGTTCCACTTTATTATGCTGGGTGTGTGCATGTAAAGGTGCATGCAGTTAAGAACTTCATGGTGATAAGAAACATTGGCAGTGAGAGGTGTCTGAGTACAAAGTCTCAGACCTACATTTGCCCTTGAGTTTTATTTTTTTCCTCTCAGATTACTAATTGCATTTATTTCTGTGTGTCTAAATTTTTTTTTTGACAGAGAATTCAGATGATGCCAGTTTATCACGTTCAACTTCGGTTGCCACGGGATTAAATATAATTAAAAGGCAAAAAGTGAAGACAATCTTCCCACATACTGCTGGAAGCAACAAGACATTGCTCAGCTTTGCCCAGGGAGATATCATCACCCTGCTGGTGGCTGAGGAGAAGGATGGCTGGCTTTATGGGGAGCACGACACAACCAGACTGTAAGATAATCAATACCCACCTTGAACATGAACTAAAAGTGTGTCTCACCAGATTATGTTAGCAGACATCAGTGAATGGTTTTCCACCTTTTTTTACTGGCTGTCACTGCCTAGGGACTTGGGAGTCTCCCTCTATGGAAAATCTCTGCACATATTTAGTTTTACACACTCATCTGGCATCATCAGAAATTGGTTTCTTCAGAGGTTAAATCTGTGTGCTGAATTCAGGGTTGTATTTTGAAAGATCTTTCCTATTTTATATAATATAAAAGACCTTTCCTTTTACAGAAAAGGATGGTTTCCATCATCATACACCAGACCACTGGATGAATCAGCAGAAGAAAAAGCCTTTGCCCCAGTGCCAAGGTAACATTTTGGAGGGCACTTGCAGAAATGCCCAGCTCTTCACTAACATTTATTTTAAATGTTACTTTTGTGCTCATGTTCTTTGAGGTTCAGTTACCTGAACATTAAACACTCTCTCATAGTCTGTAGTATAATGTCTTAATTATGTTAATAATGTGTTTTAATGGTTGCACACAGGCCCAAGGAGGAGCTTTAACAGCCTTCACTCAGAGCCCACTGGCTCCAGGACATTGCACCCCATTATTAACCCCCAGCTCATGCACTTCTGTGCTTTCCTGGTGCTAAAGAGAAGTGAGAGGTGGATTCTGGCATCTGAGGATGGGATTTGTTGGTTCTGTCTTGCAGCCCTGCACCAATCCGAAGTGTCAGCTCTGTGAACCTTGTGGAGAAAGGGGAAGTTGTCCTCCCACCACCAGACTACCTGGGGGCTGCACAGACAGACAGACGGATGGAGCCTGCCAAAGGTGCTGCCGTGAAAACTCCGACCGACAGAGCGGAGCAGGCAGGCCCGGTGAGTGCCTGGGGCAGGGAATCCAAATATTCCACCCTTGGGTGGGCTCTGGAATGAGGCCCTGGGATCTCCTGCCTCACCTACCTGTGCTTGACTTCAGCCCAGCTTCAACCCAGCTCTCTCCAGGACTATCAGGGGCTTTGGCATTTCAGTCCATCCATCCTCAGGATCCCTGCACTGTTCTGCTGTGGTCACTCCATTCTCAGGAACAGTCACCTCAAGGGTTGTTTTGGTTTGTGGCACTAGGTCAGGGGGGTTAGGAATAAATTTAAGGCTTGTGGGCTAACGTTCCTGTTGAACCAGAAACCCAAGAAGAATGGCAGATCAGTCAGTTGGCAGAGCTCTAATTAGAGCAGTACAATCTCTTTGGAGGCCAGAATGGAAACTGATAGCTCCTAGGAGTGGAAAACAAATACATCTTTTTTGAAAATCTAAATTTCCACAGGGAAAGCAAGACTAAAATAAATTAGAAATTCTGCAGTATAGAACAATGACCACTTTTGTTGAGGCACCTCCTAACTCAGAGCAGCTGCTGTGACCCCATCTTAGGACAACTGCAGAGGAGAGCTGCTGCACTTGCAACCAAGTGTTTTGTTCCAAAGTCACTATTTATTTTCATTCTTGCAGAACTTCCTTGTCTTTCCTGCTTCTGTGCAAGTCCCCAACCCCCACAGCTCCATAGGCTTTGGAAATAAGCCCAACATTATACTGGGCTGGCTTGTACATTCACACAGGATTTACAGATGTGTAAAACAGTCTGTTCACTGGGCCTCCTATGCAGAAGGAGGAAATGATTCAAGGCATCTTATTTTTGTTTCAAAATACACAGAAAAAATAGCTCAGGATTTCAAGAAGGGAAGATGAGGAAGGGTTCTTGCCAGTTAAACTGTTCATGCTGTGCTAGACAAGACAGTAATATGCACAACAGTACCACCTATTAAAAAAAAAAGACATAGCAGTTGACATAGCTTTGAGGAGGGTTGGTGTTCAGTAAAATTTAATTCAGGCATTTGTTCATTTTTCTTAATTTAAGGGCTAATTAGGCCTAATTCTATTTACAACTGATGTACTCGAGCAATTTCATTGCAATCACAAGCCAAGCATGAGTTAAAAACCTGCTGAATGAAGTCCTGAAACACAGCGTGCCTGGAATGGAAAGCTTGACAGGCTTTGGTTAGCACTGAAATTTGAAGTATTAAAATCAAACTGGCCATACAGATTAATTACAGGGTCTCTTTCCCTTAGCAGGATAGCGAGATCACCTCTAGCATATTTCTACAAATTCACATTAATTTTTTTTTTTTTCAGAAACCTGACATGAATGGCATTATAAAACCACCTTTTCTAAGGTAAAATGCTTTTACACTGATTCTGCTGTGGTTTTACATTGGCTTATTTTATTGATTATAAGGGGAAATAAGGATGTTTATCATTAATTTCTCTGTGACCCTTCCCAGGCACTGCTAGAACAATATGGCTAAAATTAGTTGCACTTTCCTCAAGAGTGGCATCAAGTGCAATACAATACACAGGCCCTTCTCAGAAAAACATGTTTCTCCAGTAGCTTGACAGGGAGCAGGACTTAAAACCTTTCTTTAACTGACTTTGAGGGTTGAAAACAAAAATCTTTGAAGACTGGGAGCTATTTTAAAAAATCCAGCTGTAACTGGGCATTAACTTCCCAAATTTTTTGCCTCACTGAAGTGATTCTTCATACATAACCTAATTTAAAAAATTCAAGTTAAACCAAGAGTTGCACAGAATCCCTGAGTCTCAGAAACATAACTTACTGTTTGATGACAGCTTGGGTGAAGGATCTGAATGAACAAATTTGGGCTCGGATTGCAGAGAGCCTCCAAGTAACTTCATGCTTTTCTTTTCAGTGGAGAAAACCCCTTTGCAACGGTGAAACTCAGACCCACAGTAACAAATGACAGATCAGCACCGATTATCCGATGAATGCACGGGTCAGACACGTGTGCTTCCTCCTTATCACCACCCAGCTCCAGCAATGACGATTACTATCTCAACTTGTCCTAAAAAATTATTTAAATGTAATTATTGTACAATAGAGACATGCTGGAATGGAGCTCTGATGTTTTTTAAAGCTATAGTTTCTAATGAGGTAATTGCTTTGGGCTAGTGTTTGAGCACTCGGGCTTGACTTTACAGTATGCCTTTTTTTTGTAGTAGGAATTGTGAAAATACTGGAGATAGTTTGGCTACTCTAGTGAATCAGAGTAAGTAATAGCTCACAGAATCTTTGGCATTCATTACTTGGAAGCTGCAATGGTAAGTTCTAGAATATAAGCCTGCAAATGCCACCTACTAAAGAAGAAAATGATGATTTTTTTTTTTTTCAAAAAGAACAATGTAACAACTGCCTTATCCCAGAATAGAGAATTGCCTGTATAAATGATTATATGTTATTTTGTGTAAGAAAGATACCTTAGGTTATAAATAAATATTTATCCCCTTAAGAATTGACAACTTGTAATGCCTGGCTTAATGTTCACGCACAAAATTCAGGTGCCAACAGAAACTCATTTCCAGTCTCTGTTATACTGTCAATACATTCTTCAATGCTAAATTTGTCTTTAAAATTTTGTCAGACTTTTGTCTGATAAAAGGTCATGATAAAGCAGTGCCACGATTTTTTCTCAAATGCCAATATAAAAAGCTGCCATTGAAGTTCCTCCACTACTGCAGCCTACCCAAAAGGAAAACAGCTTAAAGTTGAAAATTTTTGGTCAAGGAGCTGAGCAAAGGCCTGAGTGCTGGCACAGTGCAGTAGCTGAGTTAACTGAAACTGAGCTTTTTAACTTCAGCCACAGCAGAGCTGTGCCTGTGATTAATCCTTACTCTAAATGATTCTATTTTACACATGCACGTTTCCTGCAGCATCCCCAGGCTCATTCCTTTAGTGGTGCCTACTTCTACTACTATAAACAGTGAATTCAAGTCATGTGAAATGCCTTTCAGTTACTTAATATCAAAAAATAGTATATGAGCTTGTGCTGGCTCCTCTCACCCTGCCTTTCAAGTTCAAGGCCGAGGACAGTTTGCCAGAGAGCCCTGCATAAACATCCACAATCCCCACCCGAAACACCAGCTTTTCAGAGGGGTAACTTACACCTGAGCCCATCTTCTAAAGCACAGTACAGACAGCTCAACCAAGCCTGTCTGAGCTTTCAGTAATTCAGTATCAGAATTAAACAATCTAAGATGCAAAAGCCTTTACTCAGGGCAGCTTCATGGTTGGCAGTGCCCCAGCCTCTTCCGGCTGCAGGCAGAAGGTTCTGCTGTCTGTGAACCAACACCAGCCCCTGCATGAAGCAAAACCCTCACTAATTAAAACAGGGCTCTGATGTGGTATTACTTGTGGGGGAGAGGAGCTGTTGCCATAGAGGTAGCACACACAGCACTTACAACACTTCCCTCAAATACCCGATGTACATGTACAGTCTTAAACATCATTTATCATCATTGTAAGGATTCTGGCAAATACCCTTCCTTGTAGCTGGGATTACTACTCTGCTTTCAGACTACACAGTATCAGACATGCCAGTAACATACTTAATAATCCAGCCAAAAGTTGAGGATTGCAAAAGGAAAAGCAGTTTTATTTAGTTTTCAACAGGTGCCACTAAACATGGAAAACAAGTCAGGTTTTCATGTTTTGCAATGCACATGCTCATAAAAGATTAAGTTTAAATTACATGCAAGAGACTAAATTCCTTCACACTTTACAAAACAGGTCTGAAGCAAATAAAATGATTGTACATGACATTTACATTAGAAAGAGAACGCTAACAGTTGTAGCTTCTGTAAGCACGTCCACGTTCAGCCCCTCAGCCAAAAGCTGCCCCACAGTTAGGGCATCTTCTCTGCCTCAGTGCAAGGCAGAACAGAATCCCAATTGGAAAGAATACAATGGCACACAAAACACCAAGACAGGTGAAGGTGTCCTCCAACACGCCAACCCTGCAAAAAGGGAAAACAGACTCAGTCAAGGACACTCACCAGGTTTGGCCCCAAGTCACCACTCAGTGCTCTGGCAGTCACGAGAAACCACACCATTTTATACAGCAAGATAAGCACAAGGTTTGGGGCTTGTTCCTAGTTTTTACTTCTCAAAACTGATTTCCCTTTACAACTGGAGAGGAACTAATTGATGTCACTTGGCTCCAGCTGACTCCCAACTCCACAACCACACAGAAATTTTGTTTCAGCACAGTCCCATGACAGCAGACATTTACCTCCACTTCAGTCCCTGACTCCTTTCTGAAGTGTTGTATCTCAGCATCCCCCAAAATGAAGACAGACAGTAAAGCAGGGAATTCAGACTTTAGAAATTCGTGCAGTTACGTTAAATACTCAATATTTGGAGTTCAGCAAAACACTCAAGATGTATCCTCCTGGTACAGTGAAAGTCAAGGCAAACAGAGGTGAGTGACACTGAAGTGCAGGCTGTGAGCAGGGTGCCAAGGCCAACGAGCTGCTGCTTCCCTGTGAGCAGCCAGGGACAAGCTCTTGGACGTGTAAATAAAGCAAAGGAAGGAAGGTGCAGGCTCAAGAGACCATTTCCTGACAGCAATTGCCTGAAACATTGCAACTTGATTAAACTTGGGAACCATTCCCCTTCCCCTCACCCATCACCAGAAGCCAAAGGCTTTTCCAAGTGTTCTTGATACTCTGCTGCTTACGCAAGTTCATGTTCCCCTTAAGCTTTCCCTCACTTTAATGCAGTTCATTTCTGTTTGCTGAGATAGAAGTTAACTCTGTATCTGGTATAAAATAAAAGAACTGCCAGGTTACCACTGATCCCAGCAGTAGCTTTATCATTCCATGTCCTCAGATAATGCTCTTTTAAGGCAACTAAAAAACGCAGACAGTTTGTATCAGCACACAGGTGTCCCACAGCTCAGACTTGTGCAGCCTGTGCTGGACATTGTGGCCACTCCCACAAACTCAGCATAATAAACTCAGCCGTGGGGAGAGAACAGGAGGCTCTCCTGAAGTGCTTTGGGGTTATGGGGAGAGAACAGTAGTACCTGCACTACTGAAACTCACTCTACAAAACACAGCCCAGCTCTGGGAAAAGGGGTCAGCTCTGAAGTCCTGAGGAGTGTGTCTCGAAGCAGAACACTTCTGCAGAGCTCATCTCTCACTGTTCTAATCTCTCTGGACACACAAATATCCAAGAGTAATCTTGCAGTGTTGTGGCAAAACAAAGTGCCTGCCCTGAGAGCTGGAGCTTGGGGAAGTGCCATCTCCTGGGAACACTCTGCTACTAGAGCTGGAATGCAAAGAAATTCAGACCAGTTACAGATACAGGGGCAAAAAGGACACTGCAATGTTCAGCCAGAACTGTCAGGTCTGGATGAAGCAGCTGAATTTGGCAATTTACACTTGGGAAATGCATGAAATGTTGAACCCCCTGAGACCAAACAAACCAGCAGCACAAGCTGAGGCCTCTCCTTTTCCCAGGTCCACAGGTTAACCCAGTAACACTGCATGTATGGAGAGGCTCAGGCAGACTCTCAAGTTTTCTGAGTAATTCAATATTCAGTTTTCACACTGCAGATCCACCCAAGAGAGGCAAAGCCCCTTTTCCAGGCATTTCAATGACATCACAAACATTATTTGGAAAATGCACACCAAGTACAGTACACATTACACATGTTGTATTTCCTGCCCTGCTCTGCTGTTACACTAATGCCTTCTTTTCCTTTCACACACACTGAGCGGTTCCCTCCTGCAGTTCCCATCCAACTCCTGCTTCGTTACTGTTTTGAAATCTTCTCCTTGTCTCTTAATAATTCCATATTCAGTTCCTGCCCTGAAACCTATATTTGTGACAAGTAAACCAGTGTGCTTAGTTAAGAGTATAAGCAGCCTATTGATGTGACCTTAAAGAATAAACACAGTAATCAAACACAGAGGGATCAGTCAGGGTACTGCTGGTCAGCCCCAACACTGATGAGCACAGCCCAACCCATTCCAGTCACCCCTCTTAGCAGCTTGCAGGGCCCAAGTCCATTGGTCAGCACATGTCCTTGACAGATAAATAGAATTCCTTTTAAACTACTTTCCCCCTAAACAGAGCTACTCTGAAGTGTTTTGTGGTAGTGCAAAATGCCAAGTTAAACTAAAACTAAAAATTAAAAATTTGTCATCCATATTTAACACCAGATCCAGGGAAAAGGCCCAGAGAGGCACAGGGAGCAATGCTGGGTCAGCCCAGGCCAGCAGCAGAGCAAGGCAGCTCCAGGGGACACTCACCCAAGCTGTGCCTGCATGACCTCCACACCCTACCTGTTGTTTCAGAGCTCCTATCACGTCCAACAGAGTGATTACAGCATTAGCCACACAAACACTTCTTGGCTTCGGCTGATTTATGTCAGCACCTAATTTTAGATGAACACTTACCCAACCACTGCTTAGCCAGTTACTAAACTTAAAAAGAAAAAAAAAAATACTTTTTATAAGGGAGACTATGAATATTTTTGCTTGTATATCTTACCTGAAACATGGAGTAATTAGAGACTCCATATTCAAACTGTGGATTCACTAACATAACCAAACATAAATTTTCTTCTACAGCATAAACCACATAAAAGCTGATTATAACTGCACCACTCCCACTCTAAAAATAAAGTGGAAAGGTTTATTTATACTGCAAGCAGCATCTTGCATTTAAGCTACAACTGCAGGTGCCAACGCCATATGTAAGGTCAATTATGCCCACTGACAACTATTTAAAACCAAACTGTTTTCCAGATAACCCCCTTTTTCAAAGTTAAAGCATTAAGATCTTAAGTCAAATGCTCAGGATGAGAGGGCCAATAATGAGATCTGTGAACACAGCATTGGTCCAACTTAACATGTGCATTTTAAGACTTATCACTACATCAGAGTATTTAAATGTGGGCTTATCAGCATTTTTTAGACCTTACAAATACATTCAAAGGCTCACCCCAGGTAATCAGAGACAGGCTGATTGTACCACAAGCTCTGCAAGACATGAGAAGAAACTGCACTTGAGAAAACTGCCATACTCCACACAGATCACTGACCAACCACCTGGAATTTTCAGATCATATCCATCTTCTGCCACAAGGTTGGATGAGTCTCAAAGTTTAGATTTGAATGGAAACATCAGACCAGGGACAAGCACGGACTATGGCAGCTACATGCTAAATCTTTAATTTTGAACATACAAACAAACAAAACCAGCCAGAGACTCTTTATCATCTCCTGGCTAATGCAACAGCAGCAGCTATGTTGAGAATGTTTAAATCTCACCTGAAGCTGCAGAAGAAAAAGAACTGACAATTATATATGGATACTAAGTAAGCACTGGATGTTTACAGTTTTAATTTCTATGAAGAGGTGTATCAGGTCCTCCAGCCTCAGCCTGACAGCATCTTGAATGGTTGTTGATCCATATTCAGAAGCCCAAATCTCTACGTAGCCACTGGCCTGCCCCCCCCAGCACAAGATGTACATATAAGCAAATGCAATTATCCTTTAAAATCACTTCCAAATAGGAGGCACAACAGTATTTACACAGATTTATCTGAATTTCCTTATGCTTTAGGCCTCATTCCCTATACAGAGGCCTGGCTGCAGAAGCAGAGGAATCCTGGCAATGGGAACAGGGTGGTATGCATAGGTATGCAGCTGCTTGTCTTTCCTGAAATGCGAAGTTTAAACCAGCCTTCCCTGCTGCAGGAGCACTGCTGCTTTAATTCCAGCTCTAAATCAGGAAATGAGCCTCGAGGCTCCACACCAACAGCCCAGCCTGGCAAAGGAGGCTGAGCAGAGCAGTCAGAGCTCTCTGTGGGATGGACATCCAGCAGGGTGAAGCACACTGAGCCCTGGTGGGGTTTTCCTCCCTTGTCTGCACACACAGCCCAGTCAGTACTGCTGTGGTGACCAACAACCAAGGGCAGCTCCCTCCTGTCTCCCAGAACAACTCATTGCTGCAATGAAATCCTAACCATCAGACAACTCATTGCTGCAATGAAATCCTAACCATCAGACAACTATTCTTCAAGACAAATGGTGACTCTAAGAAAAAAAAAATCTGCTATAATTCAGGGCCGGTGACATACTGGGCATTAGAAACCAGATTATCATTTTTATACAGTCCCATTAGGGGACATACATTCCTGCTGTGCCTTATTTTTCTAAGAAATGAGACTTTATGAGATTAATGTTTTGATTATTATCACAAATCAGGTCAGACCAGTGGAACAAAACCCCTCAGAAGCAGCCAGAGCTGTGCTGCTCTCCTTGGGGACCCTGCTACAGGCTTATCCCTCCTCTCTGTAGGAGAGCTTCCTGCTCAGCAGCTGCTGTTGAGCTGGGAAAAGTCCCAGCTCTCCCAGTCAGGAATTCCAAACTGCTCTCATGGCATCTGCCCAAGTCTGCTGGATCCAGGCTCTCTTCTTCCCTGTCCTCTTCACAGCACTCTCAAAAAGGTATTGCAAAGTTTGCTTCACCCACAAGGTACAAAAGGATCTCCAGTTTGCTGCTGGGAACCAAAATTCCTCAGGTTTGCTCACACTATCAGACATACTCTCTAAACAGGTGTTTTGCTGTTGCCTTTTTTAAATTCCTTGCATATTTAACCAGTGAGTATAATTAAATTATATTAAGAATATTTACACGAAGTTTAAATATAATTGTGAGTAACTATAGAAAGCCTGTATCCTGAGCAGCCATTTACCAAAGCCCACACAGCATTTGTGAGACTGAAACCATGGAAGAGCAGAAGACTGAAATTTGGAAGGACTTGATCACCTAAGTACAATTTTTCTGGAGTCTATTCCCTCAAGAGACCCACATATAATTGACAAAAACAAAATTTCAACCAAAACCTGAGAAGTTACAACTTTGTCAAGTCAAAAAAACCCAATAAATAAAAAAAAAAAAAAAAACAAAGCACTATAACAAACAAAAACCAGTTGAACGTTGTAAGACATCTCAGAATAAATAAAGTTTTAATTAAACTTGTCTCATCTTCCAGTTCAGGAAAAAGCTTCAGTGTTGGCATCATCTGAGACCCACCACAATGCTGGTCCTGCAGAGGCACTGTAGCTGTCAGAAGTGAAAGCTGCAGCAGTGTGAGGTCCTTTTCCTTGCTCTTTCTGAATACAGTTGAACAGGAAAATAAAAAAAACAATGGGGTCCATCATAGGCACTCTCCCAGATTTTGAACGAACTGGCTTTTGCAAGCATCAGATCAAGAGAATGTTCTTACAGTTTTTAAAAGGAACTTTCTTCTGTTAAATAACAGGAAAGCAAACATTCTTGAGCAGTTAGTTATCACCAACAACAAAAGACAGAGAAAAAGAAAATGAAAGTGACCACAAGTAAAGCAGCCAGGCTGCATTTTCCAAGCTAAAAAGATAATTTCACAGCAGGATAGCTAAAGTCAGTGCCTGTAATGACTCAATGGGTACTCGGGAACATAAAATACTTTAAAAGTAGGATTTGGCCAAACCTTAAATGTCAACTAGAAGCCATAAAGCTGACAAGATTGTGCAAGGCAGTTTAATTCTCTGCACATCAGGGCTGGGAGAAGAACACACACTGAGACAACAGGACCACAACTACCAAGAACATTCTGAGAGTGCCAGGAAAGATGGAACACACATTAAAACTGAAGTCTGCAACTAGAAAGCAGCACTGCCCAGTGATGAATGAGCCCGATGTAAGGCACAGCCCGTGAGACAGGAGAGTCATCCCTCAGATGGCAGCAGTGCTTCAGAGGGAGAAGAGCAGGAATGCAATTACCAGTCACCACAGGCATATTACCAACTTCAGAGAGGCTACTTCTGGAGATACTTTGTACTTTCTATGACTAAATACCATAAAAAAGCCTAAAGATCGACTGTACTCCAGCCAGCTAATTAACCCCAAGATCACTCATGACTGCAATAAAATAGACACCAATTCAAATAACTGACCAATACTGCATATTTCTCCTCAACACCATGTATTTTAAGTTGGAAATGGCTTTGATTTCAATCAGCAATATGAATTGCATGCCATAGTGCAAGGGACTGCTTTGTATTTCTGATGTCAGAAATCCTCTTGATGGTTACTCCATCAATTACATCATTCCACAGCCACACACAAGGCTTTTTCTGGTGATCTAAACCAGATGGACTTCTCTAACAATCAGGCACCACCAAATCAGGAAATTAACAGGACTTGGTAGTTTAATAAGAGTTTTTCATGTACTATTAATAGCTTTTAGTATTTTTCAATGCTCCTTCAACAACTTTTCTGTTCAGGACAGTATTCAGAGTGTAGCTACACGTTGCATTTGTCATAAAATAGGTTTCCAGGACATGGAAGTAAACTAGAACTGTTTAAAGGTCTTATGAAGTCGAAGAGGATTGAGTTTTTTCTCTAAAAGTAGCAGACAGTGTAACCTTCCAGAATATGAACCTGGCCCTTCAGGCTCCCATGAACATTTCCAATATCTTGCCTTTTACCCAGCTTCCCTGTCCTCTCTCCTGAAGTAATGCACTATCAATTCTGTGACTACCCAAAAAAACAGCAATCTGAGATTTTTCCCTCCTACCTTGACACTTGACTCCTGTTCTAAGGACAATTAGGAACTAACATGGTAATAGGGCAAAAGAGACTGACATACCATTACTAGATACAGTACTCATCCTTGGGATTCCCTGATCCAAAATATTTCACAGTTCTCCTTACAATTCATTTTTTTTAAAGCCTAAAACAGAAACTGAGGATCCAAGACTAAACCAGGATTGTGTGGAGAGTACTTTGCTTTAGGAAAGAGTCCACAGTGGGCACTTGCAGCTGGGCATACCTGATTACATGAGAAAACTCTTCAAGCAAGATCATTTAAAAACAACAACAGACTTCCCATTTTCACAAATTTGTCTAAAGTTATATATTGTATGTGCAAATTATTGTTTCAAAAGTCCTTCCTAGACTATCCCAGAAGCCTCAAACCTGTCTGAATTCAAGAAGTGTTTGGACAACACTCAGACCCATGGTGGGACTCTTGGAGTGTCCCAAGTGTACAGGGTGTCTTGGAGTGTACAGGGCCAGGACTTGGACTAGATGATGCTGATGGGTCCCTTCCAACTCAGCACATCCTGTGAATTTCCAGAAAAAGAAAAAATAACAGCAACAAGAGCCTACCCATTTTAAGCTGTTTCCAAGAGCACTTCCCCAGTGAATGCTGTGAGCTGCCCTGGGGTCAGGGCCAGAAGCGCTGTCAGTATGAGCACACTGCCTGCCTCTCTCCAAGCCACACACAAGATCTGCCCTGTCTTCTGGCTGAGCTACAGTATCAGCACATTGATATAATCACTCAGGTGGCAGGATCTACCACATCCTCTGAACAGCTCAGCACTTGCTTTCCCCCACTGTGTAAAACACACACCTTCTAGATCAATAGCTCTAGCTGGTACAGGTTTTTCAGCCTTAACTAGTGGCATTTCAACAGGCACCTGTTTTTACATAACACCACAAGATCCTTATTTGAATCCACCTTTGAAGGCAGGTATTGACTCTCAGACACCAACTTTAACACTTGGGCTACAGCCTCTGCCATATGACATCTCTGTCACATTCAGCACACACCACACTGCTATCACTTCAGCTGCTCAGGCAGGGCTGTTTCCTGCATGTTCTGAGAGGGAAGGAAGGGCTCAGACCTGCAGAGTACCAAGTGCCTCCTTGCAAGATACCCCAAGGGTAACTCCTGTACACTTTAACAGAGAGGAATGAGCCTGCATTTCAGTCACAGCTGGCCAGGCAAAGCAGTGCCTGAACTGCAGCAGCAGCAATCCCTCTGCCCTCAGCCATGGCCTAATATCCCAGGAAGAGAACTGAGAAGTGAAAGGGACTACAGCTGACTTAGAGCACTAGTGAGGAGAGTGAGTGCCTCCTTCCTTTCTAATGGCTGTGATCTCCAAGGGGGAAGTTGTTCTCTTGCTGCAACTCCATGTAACAGCTGGCCACTCCTTCTGGTTTTCACCACTGCAGCAGACTGACATTTTTGGTCTGGTCTATCAACTTCTCTGTTCTTCTGAAGTTGAAGGACTTTTAGAAATCTTTTAAGCTTTAAGCCACAAATGTTTTCAGCCAATACAGACAATCGCCCTTCCTGGTTTTGCACAGTTTGGATTGGGAATGTGGACACACACCACAAAAGCAGAAGTTCTTCCACAGTACTGCCAGAAAACCAGAAGTGACTATGGTCAGGGATTACAGAGTTTCACAATAAAATCATGCCACTCACCATCACCAGGCATAAACACATCAGAAAGGACTTCCTGTCATGCTTTCCCCCAAGAACTGACCTGTTACATCTGTTGCTGAAGGGCCATTACATTAAAAGTATCACCTACAGATCTTCCTCCATCTTCAAGGACAGATTCGTGTTTGAAGTGAGCCCACCAGAATAAGCTCACCACACAAACCAAAGCATTCCACTCCTAGATCTTAGTGCCTTTTCAGTTAATTGTAATACACACACACAAAGAAAAGCTATTGAAAACCAAGGAACCATATGGATACCTCTATTTAAATAACAAAACCCGGGTTTAAGTCCTCAAGAGCCGTTTTACCTGCAGGCAGGACAGCCACCAACTACTACTACAGAAGTGGTGGTGGCAGGCTGTTGAATGATGGTGTACGTGCTTGAATAGTTTGGCTGTGATGTCGGTGGAGGAACAGCATACCCTAAAATGAGAAAAAAACCCTCAATCACCACATGTAAGGCACAAAGAACAATGATAATTTACAAGTATGACAACAGAACATGGAAACAATAAACAGGAATGTAGTCTTGAATAAGCACTTTAAGCTCTATCAAAACCAGAACTGGAACACCTGGCACATTCAATAGCAAAGGCACTTCATAAACCCAAGTATCAATTTAACCATCCCAAAAGGACACTGAGCTAATAATTAACTTTGAGATTTTGTTTCAATGCTGAGCACCAGGGAAAAACTGTTTAAACAATGACCACAGCTTTCACTTCTGTTATGTATCAAGAACGTCCCACTCCAGCAGACAAACAATTTGAAACGGAATAAATCTTCCTCTAGTTTCAAGTTTAAATTCCACATACTAAGTTTCTAAGTGGAGAGGCAAGGTATGAGTGATAGGATACAAGTAGAAAGAGACAGCATAGGAAAAAACCCCAACTTTCGGGAAGTCCATGTTGTTAGCAAAAGAATGAGTAATTCTAACGGCTGTAGATAGAAGATAGAAGCCTTTAACTGCTTTGTTAACATGAAAAAATTTAAATTATATTTTAAAAAAGCTTTTGAAAGGCATGGGTAGATGTAAAAAATGTCCCTAGTGTAATCAAGGCAGTTTTCACAGTTTGCCCAGTTACAATCCATTTGGAGCTTATTTCCCAAATTCTCAGACTTTCTTCAATCAAGTTATCCATCTGTGAAGTCCAGCAACCTCACTATTCAAAGTGAAAATAACCACTAAAACCTGTACTGCAGGAAAACAAGCTTCAAGTTATCAACAGGAAAATCAATCTATAGCCTCAAGGTTCCACTCAAAGGCGGGGGTCTGTGTGTGCTGTGTAACTTTTATAACTTTTGAAGCATTGCTCTTTCCTGAGAGACTATTTCTTTCTTCGGCAGATGTTAGTATCCAGTAAACGAAAGCGTTGCATCTACTCACCTGCCTAAGTCTCTCCCAAACTACTGAAGTGTATCAGAAAAAAACAAACATTAACCAGAGTACAGCGAAGTGCAGGCAAAGAACAAGTTTGGGATCTGTTTTAGTGCCAAGCACAGCTGTGGCTCTGCCATTATTCCGAGGCAGAAAACCCGCGCGTGTGAGGAACGCCCGCAATCCCAGCCGGGACTTTGGGGAGAGCACAACACCAACACCCCAGGGGCCCCGAGGGCATATATAGACGGCGCTTTGGAACACCTGGATCCCGGCGCACCCGCCTCCCTGCGCCGCTTCCAGCGGGGGAGCCGCGACACCCCCAGCGCCCCCCTGTGCCGGGGGAGCCGCAGGCGGGGGCGGCCCGGGAGCTCGCCGGTCCTGCCGGCCAGCCCCGGCCCGGCCCCGGGGCACCCCCGCCCAGTCC